>VXAL01002555.1:48329-72277 GCA_013399475.1 Chauna torquata
CTTCTTTGAAATCCTTTCTTCAAACTTTTTTCTTTCAGGAAGCACACTAGCATTAATGTGCACCCTCTGACTTTTTGAAGAATTGAATCTGTTTGGGTTATGTCTGGTGTTTAGCTCTTTGCGGCTGACTGCCTTTTATGTGCCCTAGTGATTTCCAGTTCTCCTACTGGTAAACTCTGTACCGTTAGGTTGAATAGCTGGTTCCACGCTGGAGGTTGGTTTGGTGCAAGTTGTGAAGCTGGAGAAATACAAACTTCCCGTAGCCACTGATCTCATGCTATTTGCTGTTATTTAGATCAGCCTTAGAGAACCACTTTTGCTGGCTGAGTTGAGTGTTCATGGGGCAGCAGTCAGTGGTTAGAGGAGACGTGGTCAAGTTCTTTGTCTTCTGAGCCCTCCCAACAAAAGAGGGAGGCCAATGTGGTTATGGTTGCAGCCTCTTGCTAAGACCATGTTTGCATTTTTTCCTAGCTGTTGTATGCACTACTTGCTGATTCTCAGTTTTCTTTCCCAGTTGACACAACTTGATTCTTCTGTGTCAGTCATTCTTACTGTCAGCAAATGAGAACGTACTTAGAATTCTGTAGGTGTTTTTTTTTTAACTATCTATTCATTGATAGTGGTGATAACACTCATATATAAGCAATGGTATCTGTACGTTACAGTATTGTATTACTGTGGTATAGTTGCACGTAGCAATCTATTGTTAGTGCTGGTACATGTGACTAACTGTAACTGTTATTTTAACTGCATGTCTGTAAAGATGTATTAAGCAGTTGCTTTGCAGTTTTGGAATATAAGTCCCTCTTAGAATCTACATTAAACAGTAATACAGTTAGCACTTTGTGTAAATAGATCTAATACTTTAAGAGGTCATGCTATATTCCCTACGCATGTGTATAAATATTTAAATTGTATATGAATTATAAATATTACCCTGGGGTTACTTTTGTACAGAAAATAGGTTATTTTTCAACTGTTGAAGTCAGAATGTGTTGTGTAGATAGCATTAGGTTCAGTAGTGGAAAATAGAACTTAGTTTCGTCAAAACGTAGTTGCTGTGTATTTGGAACTACAAACCAATAAAGAGTGAGCTTTCAGATAGCCTACAGGCAGTGTTATGACCTTGTAAAGAATGTATGATATTCAGGGAAAGGTAATAGGGGGAAAATTCTGTCCACCATTCTTGTTCATTAGAAAACACATGAAGCTGGCAAGTATATTTGCCAAAGAAAATTCCTCATCCAAATCACAAAAATTGAAATGAAATACCAATTCCAGCTGAGCTAAATGGGAATCAGAATAATAGTTGCAAATTCATCTAATAGGCTTTCGTTTTTATGAGGCAGTACATTATGAGAATTGTAGTTTTGATCTCCGTTATTTCCTGTAGACTGGGGAACTATACCTGTTGTACATATCTTTGCAGGGAATGTTATATGAGTCAGCTGAGCCAGTCAAAAAAAAGGACAGGAAACACAGGCCTTATCAGGCAATAGGGGAAAGCAAGTTAAAGTTGAAATACAGTTCAGCAAGCAAAGATACTCTTAACAAGATGTGGTGGTCTGTGTTCTTTGTGCTTTTTTGTTGTTCTGGAAAGATCAGAATGTGGTTAATGAAATCTCTAATTTTCATCCTGCTTTGGGACAAAAACATTTTAAACTTCTATTTGAATGTGGAATGTTAGTTCTAAGGATTGCTTAGCTTAAATTGAGTGAGTTGTCCCTCAGGCACTTATTCTTTGATATACCAGTTAATGGATCCTGTGGTAACAACACTGACAATGCACAACTTTGTTTTAAGTAGAAACCATGTTGTCTGTTGCTGAGTAAAACCACATTCTTGTACGTTATTGTTCTGGTCCTTTTACTGATGGCAACAAAAAAAAATCCCCCTCTTTCCTGCCCCCAAATTTAGTTTTGTTGCTATTGTAATTGTTTTCCAATAACTGTCTGTGTGGTGCTGCATAGAAAAAGAGTAAGAGAGATCTATTCTCTGGAGAGTGTTCTGTTTACAGGTGTGATTGAGAGAGGAATAAAGGCTACAATAATAAAAGGTCATGAGACACTTGTGCTCTATTGTAATCCCTCTGAATTTTATTTTTATCAGTTTAACACCCTCAAAAATAAGAAGAAAGGAATCATGCCGAAAAGAGTGCTTGGAATGTGTGCTGCCATCTTAGGATAGATATCATCAGGATAGATACCTTTACATGAAATGTAACCCTCTGACAGAAGGTGAGAAGTATTTTGCGTGAGGAATCAAGAGCTGCAGAGCTGGTCAGAGGATGTGAAAGGGAATGGACAAGGAGTACTAGAGCTATACAGTGTTGGAGGTGTGGATGTAGCTTTAAATTTATGATCAGGGAGCAAGAACAACAATTTAGCTGCTGTGTACTGGATGTATTTGAGAGGGTACTACAAAGTATTTGAAGGGAATTGGGTAAGGAATGGAAGGTAATCCTTCGTATGGGATAATGAGTAGGACAGGAACTTACATTAGGGATTTTGAAGATGATAGTGTAGAAGAGCACCCTTGGGGTGGGGTAAACATTTCTTCTCTGGATGTCCACAGTACTAGGAAGGAATTGAAATAGTTGTAGGCAATATTGGACATTAGTTATGGTATTAAGGGATCTGCCTTCTTACCTAAAAAGAGTTTAACTAAAGGTTTCTTGAAATCTGAAATACCTTTTTTCCATTCTAATAGCCAAGTTCAGGATTTTCTTGTATGTATTTTATTACATGTAATGTCTTGCCCTTTATAGCCTTTTTTCTTCCTGTCTCTGATCCAGAATCTCAAGGAAGTATTTAGTCATTCTTTTTTTTTGCCCCATCCTCTTCAACATAAACTAAATTATTTGAAAACAAGCTGCCCTTCAAGCCTCCAGATCAACAACATGCCTTAAGCAAATATAAATAGTCCTTTTCAAAACCCTAAATTACATAGGCTGCGTATGTGTATAAATTTATCATTATACTTCCAAACCAGGTTTGATCAAAGTCTTGCTTTATTTCTGGGTGACAAAAATATCCTATACATTTTGCTATAATTGGATGCTCATAAAGTTGATTAAAAAAGCAGTGCAGAGGTGTGGTGTAAGATGTAATCTCACCTGTGGCTTGACAGTTGGTTTCATATGGGCACATTTATCAAGAGTGAGGGGAATGCAGTGCTGAATTGGACTTTTAAAACCCTTTGGACCATCATCTTCTCTTGTGGGCATGTCTAGTATACCTGTATTTGTTCTCTAATCTGATTGATGTTGCAGCTTCTATAGACAGGTTTTTCCAATGCTCGCTTATTTTTTACTGTTCAGAGATTTTTTTTTTTCCCCCTAAGGAGTATTTTAGAATGTCTAAACTAACTTTTCCTTGTATGTCAAGCCATTTATGTTCTCAGTGTCAGCTACAGACAGGTTCATTTTGTTTCCTCTATGCCTGTCTGCCCACTGTATGTTTGTGCTGTTGATTGTTCCTGTAAAACAAAGGAAAGCACGTTAGTGTGCACATATTTGTGTGGCATGTAAACACACATGTATCTGTACAATTGCATTTGCAGAACTTTTGATTTTGTACTTACTGAATTGCACTGTGGTTTTCCAGATTAAATCTTTAATATATCAAGAACCTATTGAATGCCCTTGCTCTCCTCCAATGTACTTTCAGTCGTGTTTTTCTTATCTGTAGATTGAATACTCTGTCACTCAGAACATGCGGTGGTAGCACGCTCAGAATGACTCCAAGCCCCACTGGATGTAGCATTACTGCGTGACGTTAAGTGTCTTAACTGTATACCTGCTTAATGTCTGAATTTTACAATGAGATAGCTTGAAAAGCTTTGTGACATGTTTTAAGAGGAAGATTTTTTGTACTCTGTGTTGTGTCCTGCTCCTGATCTACAGCAATTCATCAATGCCATTGCATACCTTATGAAATCTGCAGCTGAAAGAGCAGGGTTTTTTCTACTTCTATGCTGTGTTTGTGAAAAGAGTTGAAGAATGTTTTATGTGCTCTGAAAAATTCAGTGTTTCTTAAAACAAACAAACAAACAAAAAAAACAAAAGCAAACAAAAAAACCCACCTCAAACCACAAAAGAACCCAGCCTGCTATTGAAATGCTGCCATCCTCATGAAGATCTTCAGACATTGGGCAGGTTCCTGGTAGTGGCCTGAATAAAAGCAGCACCTTGAATAAGTAGGACAATCTGCTTATCCAAAAAAGGCAAAAAGGGGAAAAAAACAAAAGGGGAGGGAAAAAAAAGGCTTTTTCAGTAACTGTCCTGTAGAAATATTTCTACTGCTGAGTCCCTGAGATTGCTTAGGGAAGGTGCTGGACCCTGAGATTCCGGAGTTGTTTTCAGGAGCACAGCAAAGTTCAGACTGGAAAAACACTAAAAAATGTTAGTATCACCAGGTTAAAAATGATGCTCAAATTTACAGGGAGAACTTTCAGGTTGATACCTACTAAACAAGAGCATGACTACAGTCTGCAACTTCACATAGTATACTTCGTTGCCCGTTACTTTTTTCTGCCTTTGGGGTGATGATTTTCTACAATGAATCTGACAGCCCAGTCAAAATAATTCATAAGGCCAATGATGAAAAGTACTCTTTATTTTTTCTGGTGTAAATAATCTTTGTCATTCTTCGTCTGTCCTGATTTTTTTGTCTTGTTTCTTGGCTCTGTGTTTTCGATGTTTTTTTTAATAATCCTTGATGTGTGTAAACTCTCCAACTTAGTGTCCCTTCTGTTCAGTGTTGAAGAAGCACAACAAAAAACACAGTCTAAACATTGCTGGAGAAACTGAGCTCTTAAATATGGAAAATCTCTGTTACGGGATTTGTACAACCATCGATTCATCCATGATACCCGTCCTGGGTGTGGTGATAGGATAATAACTATTACAAGATTGTGCCTGGCTTGTGTGTCATCCCATTTCTTACCCCCAATGTTACAGCTTGCTCATAGGTTGAGCCCAGTTATACTTTATTACAGGTGGGCAGAAAATATCCCTTCTACTTCTTTCCAGATTGCAGAGCCACCTCAGTGAGGAAGATGATTGAAAGCAAAAGTCAACATGATAGAAAAGCCATGGCATGCTGAGCGAGGGCCGGCAGATAGACTGTCACGGATTCAGATAGGCACAGCCTTTCTGTCTGCCAGGAAGTTCAGGATAAAATTCTGCCAGGACATAACGCTTAAAACGTTCTTACATTATTTTAAAGCACTGTTCTGCGTTATTACCTTAATGTAGGCTTCAGCGTGTATTTAGTTAATGAAAAGAAACTTAACCACTGTTTTTCATAGACTAAGAGAATGTCTAATATTTTGGTTTATATAACCAAAGATTTAATTACTAATGCCTTAAACAGGGTAGGAGCCAAAGTCAGAGCTTCTGTGGTGTCTTTGAAGGCTCTATCCAATATCCTAGATTTAAAATATTTTTATATGTATANCATTACTGTTGAATGGTTCTTCAGCTCTCTGTTGGGAGAGCTTTGGAATAGAAGTGTCCACATCTTATACTTTTGAAAACTATTCCTGATGTAACTAGTTTGAAAATAAAAAGCATCTACATGTATATGTGAATGGATTTTTTTTATTATTTATTTTATACATTTAAAATTGCTTGAGAAAGTTTAAGTCCTTTGTGGGGAGTGAGAGTGGTGTGGAAAAGAATCCTCCTGCTTTCAGCAAAAGCAGTTCTGTAAAATCTTCTTCTGTTCAGTAACTATGAAACTTCATCGGTTTTAAAACAGAATATTACTGTCAGATTTCTTATTTTGGGGAATTTGTCTTGTTCACTCTGTCATCAAGTTCGTGTAAATGTTAGTCACTGTACGTAAACTTTTGAGATGTTCACTGTTGGGCAGAGAATACTCATGTAAATTACAACCCCAACAAATAATTTTTGCACTTCTGTAGAAGGAAGATATCTAACTGAGTTGGTAACATTTGCTTTAGCTGCATTTTCCCAGCAGAATAGTAAGTCACATTAATAGTTCTGATCTCAGATTTTTCTCTTCTGATCCTGTCTGTTTAGGTATCAACGCAGGAAAACATGGCATGTGATAAAACTTTTTTTTTCTTTAAGTTAAATATGCTAGTTCCATTCTCTTTTGGGTAACTGAACATGCATTTCTGTCCCTGAGTTTAATTAGTATCTCCTTATTGCTATGGTTAGTGAAAGGAGTTCACAATGGAAAGTTTAAATAAAAAAATGCATTTTTGTCTCTATGATGAAAACTGCTGGATTGGCATGACTGCAGACTGAAATTCTCTTCTAAATGATAACTAGTTGAGCTTGAGAAACTGATGCAATGTTTTGCACTATTAGTTGCACTATTAGTGCAACCTAATTCTGATGTCATGGTCTTACGGCTTGTAGTTCACAAACATATTTTCACTCGGAGGCGTAAGCAGTGGTCTCAGTGCAGAGCTGTTCATTGCAGACCTGCTGTTGCTCATCTCCGTTGTCCTGGTGTTGGAGTTGCAATGGCCTGACTTGCCTGAAAACTAGTTCGGCCACCCTAATAAGGAAGGGGAGATGGATATCACATCAAGGGTGATAACTGACTATAACTGCTTTATGAGGGAGGACTGTCACGGTCAATGAATATATTGATATTGCATTGTTATGCATAAAACACAGATGGTTATGCTGCCAGTTTTTGTAAGGGTATTTGGTCTTCTATAAAAGCCGTGTAGGAAGCACCTGATCTCTGTGAGCATTTGCTAAGGGTTCCTTTGAGCTATTTTTCCCTCCCAGTTTCAGATTGCTTCCATGTAGCTTGGGAGTCCCATTGATTTGTTAGTGCCTTCTCTAACAATGTGGATGTCTGCAGGTTCTGTGAAGATACAGACTGGCAGGACAGTAAGTGCCTTTCAGTTCACACCAAGATTTGATGGAAAGAAGGGGAAAGGCAGTTGATGCCTGCTACCTCATTACAAAGCTGGACACAGGATTACCACTTCAAAATTTGGGAAGAACTGTTGGAATTGAATGAAAGTTTTTGACTTTTATGGCTCCAATTACTTTACTATTTTTTCTTTCACTGCTAGCAGCAGGCCTGGACTCTAGTTGAAGACGGAGGAACAAATGAAACTGTTATCTAGAACTAGACAAATTTCCCATCTTCTTTCATGCTTCACCACTTTTCATGCAGACGCTTTTTGTCCCTAAATACTTCTAATACAGACGGCTGAAATCATAGTATGTAGGGGAAAACAGGCGAATAATCCCAACAGTATAAGCTTAAATTCTTAAATCTGAGACTTGCAACCAGCCTGCTGTACAAGAAAACAGATGCCATGCAATAAATTAATACTAGGCTGAATAATAAGATATATTGTTAAAGGGCTTTAACGCAAAGAAAGTGATTTCAGACTTTCATATGCTTGTTTTCTGTCTTTGTTTAAATGAGGCCCTTGCATGTGTTTTCTTTCCTTTATTCTTTTTTGCACACATTTGAGCTTTGTTGGGTTGCAAACTCGGTCTCTGGTTGGGCAGTTGTGATTAACTTATACTAAATAGGCAGCAGTAATGTGATTTGAGAATGAAAAGGATTCATTTCTTCTAAATGAGGGGAAAAACCCAAGGTTGAAGGAAATAGTTTACATAATCTGTAAACTAGTTAAGGAGCTGAATATTTATGCAGGTTGAAATTGACGCTTAGTTGCCCTCTAGGGGTTTTACATTAATACAGCATATGCTAGCTTTTGGGTGTTTTTTCTTTCAGAATAAAGGTGAGAGAATCTTTGGAAAAACTTACATACTGACAAATCTGTGGTGGTGGAGGCATGTGTACATCTGCATTCAGCAAGTAAAGCTCGTTTAATTCAGAACCCAGAAAATGGAGAGAAGGTTTTTCGCCGGATTCTGATCTTATAATTTCAGATCGGTAGGGAAGGTATGCACAGTCATTGTCACAGTGTTTGAGAGATCCCAGTCAGGAAAGGTCCTTATGTAGAAGTCAGGAGGCGCCCCAAAGATCTTTCACTCCTAAGCAGACAAGGAAGACAGAATGTTGCACAGGGATGTCATGGCACTGCTGAGAAGGTCACAGTAACCCTCGGTTGCTGCTTGTATCCTAGCCGTTGAGTGCTGCTGCTGTTTGAGTTCTTGGTGTCCTCAGCCTCCACTGGCCTAGTGCACAGGGGTCTTCTGTCACATCTGGCCTTGCAGCAGCTTGAACCACGTTTGTGGGTCCTATGACTGAAATTGTTAGAGCTTCTGTCATCCTTTTCCATTGTCACCGTTACGGACTTAGTCGCATTGCTTAGCGAGCACTTAACAAAAACTGAGTGGTTATTGGGTATTTGGGCAGCATATGATATTTCATTGGAAGTTTCATGCCATGGGAAGAAGTGTGACTAAAATGGCTTGTGAACTAAAGCCATTTTATTTTTCCTCATCTAAACTTCTAATATCTCATTTGCCATTGGTTTTGTAGCAGATGCATTGCTAATACTTCTTTAAAGAATAAAATTGCTAAATCTTTAAAGTGCAGTTGCATTTCTAAATATGGAAACCATGTTTTCGGGATTATTTTTACTGTTTCTTTCATAACAATAGTGAGACTGTTACTCTAAAACCTTTTTGCATCAGAAACAAGATACTTGGAGCAGGCAGAATAGGTGGAGTTAAACAAGCAAGTTCTTCCAAACCCGAGTATAAGTGTGCACACAGCTAGAGGAACACAGTGTAGTGAACTGTCAGAAGTTGGAGTACTGTCCTCAAGGCTTCATTATGCCAAAGTCTGGATTAGTCCCATTAAAGTCTGTGGTATTACACTGATTTTTATGCTGTTTGTCCTTTAGGCCTAACGTTGAAGAACAGTTCCTCTTCTTGAGAGACTTCTATAGCTGACAAATAATTCCTGGTGCGTTTTGTTTTGCTTTGCAGTTTCATCAAAAGCTTGTTTGTACATCCTCTGGCTACAAATATTTAATTTTTACTGTCTTTGCAATTATAACTGTGGCTATGGAGAAATGGCCATGTCTCTTAATGTCTCTGTATAATCAGGTTTAAACCACTTATGGACGCAGAATTCCTTGACATGGTACTGTTTGCTTACGACAGCCAGCAGTGTCACAGAAGCGTTTGCTTGGATATATCTGCTGTATGCTTGGGCATGGCATCACAGCCTGGTGCTTCCTCGTCGAAACAAATGAATTCACGAGCAGTGCTTTAAGTCGTCAGCTCTGTGTTTTCATCCTCCTCTGTGGTCCGTGCCCAGTCTGCCTGTGCAGTAAATGATTTCTGGAAGCCATGCATCAGACCAGAAGACACATTAGGTCTGGGTGGTGGTGGTGGTGGTTTTTTGGATTGTTTTCCTCTGTTCCTGTGGTCAGTTTTCCTCTGTGAGAAGCACCTGAGCTGCTTGCTGGCTTTTTACAAGCTTTTGCGCCAGAATGGTAACTGCTGTGTTAGTTGGTTGTAATAAGCTGCCTGTCTTGCATTATTCTAAATAGCATTGGCCTCATCTGTTCAGTTTAATGTCTCTGAAAAGTTTTGAAGAAAGCGTGCATTACTAGCTCTGGCAGAGTGTGTGGCATGGGGGAGTTCCTGATGAAGTGCAGAACTGTGATCACCCTGTTTCTGCAGGGGAGGTGGGAAACTCCTTGTACAGCAACTGGCTAATTTGCTTTTGCTACGTTAGATCAAAAGTAACTTAGTACCTTTTACCCCAAAGCACTTGATGTCTTACAAGGTCTGTAGCAGGGCCCGTATGTGGAAAATAGGTGTAGCTGACTGTGCAATGCGCTAACCCAGCTGACCAGTGATGGAGTTTCCTTAGCATGAGAGCTTTGGTCGCTGTGTTGCGGGAATGCCTGTGAGCAGCAAGTCTGTAGAGATCTGGAAGAGTGGAAGAGCTGCCAGACTCAGTGCAGTGCTCACAGCTCATGGAGAGTTTTCCAGGACCCAAGCAAAATAGAGTTGTAATGCTTTCTCATTTCAAAAACCCTTTGTGCAACCATTTCAAAGGTACAGGGAGGGTACAGCGGTTGGATTACTTGCTGTCTGGTATTCAGTTCTTTTTAATAAAGAAAATGAAAGCTGTGTTAAACAGTTACAACCAGATTTATAAAGCTAGTATATTAAATAATATCTGATCTTCCTAAACCATGATACTGTGCTTTCTTGCAACATCATTAAAACTCATCTCTTTAAAAGCCTAAAATGAATAGGGAAGCGTGAAATTCTGGCTGCCTTACCTAGTCAGTGATGCACATTCTTTTGAAAGAAAGAATTCCTGTGGCCACCATTGCAAAAGATCTTCAGTATAAAAATCAGAATACAGAAACACCACTAAATTTTTTTTTCCAAAAAATTGTGCTTCTGGTTCTGTCATCCTTAAAAACGCTGAATAGTAAGTACCTCATTCAGCATGAATGCTTCCCACACCTTCACACCAGCATATGCTGAAAGCTACTAATTAAAAAAAAAGAAAAAGAAAAAGAGAGAGACTATAAACATGTACTTAACCTTGGTTTGCAGTATATGCTAGCCTATTTCAGAGATGCTGGAATGATGGTTGGGACAGATTGTAGGAAGAATTGTGACCTGGAAGGGAAGGTCATTTTCTCCTTGTAAGGACCGTAAGTGTATCTTTACAATCAATACAATCTTTAGTGTTGTAGCCTCATAGGAGTACACAGCAGACCTGCAATTTTGGCCCTATTCTGTACACCCCCACCCTCCTGCTGAAAGCCTGAAATCAGTTTCACTTTTGCTTAAAGGATATTTTGTTTCATTCAGAGGAGAGGGAAATAAAGAATAATAATTAAAAAGTCTGTATTTGAACTTTGAGTTAAAATTGTATTTTTGGAAATGCAGTAAATGGACTGAGGGGGGACAAATGCATCTCCAAAACAGCATGCTCTAAGCTACAGCTGGTGTCATGGTGGAATAGCTGTGTAATTGCCTCCTTGAGAGTTACATAAATTACCTGCTCTATCTCCACCGTGTGGTAGACGGACACTACTGCTATTTCTGCCACTCAGTGGATCTCTGTCTTATGTATAAATAGATTTTTTAATTTAAATTCAGAGTTCAACTAAGGAGTCAGTCACTATGGGACAGAGGGAGAGGGATGTTGTTGCTTTTAATCATCTGTTATGCTAACTTCTCAGCTGTCCCTGAGTGGCTCAGCAGCTCCTGAAGGAGATGGGAGGATGAGCAGCGGTGAGGCTGCTCTGCGCTGCTCAAGCTGGATGCACTTGTTTATATAGGAGCAGGCAGTGACAGACAGTAGCCATGGGGGAACTTGCATTTGTTCCAGTTCTGCCTCTTCCAGCGCCTGGTCTGGTAACACTTGATGTCAGGGATACGTACTACAGGCTGGGAGGAAAATTAGATCAAGTCAGTCTTAAAGGAAGCAGTTGTTTAAAAACAGTGTAGTTTAACTGGGTGGCTGTGCTTGCTGGGCGTGGTTTACCTGAGACCTTATATGTAAGGCAGTGCTTGCACTTGACAAGAACATTCCTAAAGCAAGTATCTTTAGTAGACAAATCAGGATTTACCCAAGTAAACTGTTTCTCAGCAATGTGTTTACTTTGCTTAAAAGAATTTTTTTAAATTTCAATGGGAGGAAAAAAAAGGTCTGCTTGTCTTGACAAATCTGCCTGAATAATAGCCCAGCAGATTGTTGTCTTTGAGCACTTAAATGCCCCTTGCCTGAGAAAGCACAGTCACTGTAAAGCCTTACACATAGTTATGCCCTTGCAGTTTTTGCTGTCTTCATTTTTCTGAGGACACAGCCTTCTTTGCTGTAGCGCTGTGTTCCACGTGTCTGCTTACTCAGGGGCCGGAGGACTTGCCTCTTAGCTCTCAGAGCTGGTTTGCTGGAATTTCACAAATGTGCTGCTGTGCTGTATTTCTGTGTTTGGGGCAGAATACACGTACATATGCCTATGTATGTATGTATATTTATAGATACACGTGTATACACATGAAAACAAAAAAAAGCTGACAAATCTGGAAATTCAAGATGAGAGAGCAGATCAGGTCAAGCTTGTGCCTACTACACTAAATCTAACAAATGGATATTTCACTGCATCATCTCTACCAAAGCTCCGTTTGCTTTTTAAGTCCACGTTCTGTTGAAAGTCTAGTGAATAAAGGCATATTACTAATAAATCATGTCTCCCACAGCATTTCATCAACATTTAGCAATAATCAGAAAGTAGTATCTTACATTGGAAGGTGTACTTTTTTTTTAATCTTCTTTTCTGGCTGTGTGATTACTTAGGAAAACGTTTTCCCTGGTCCAGTTTCCTTTGTGCATTCAGAGTTCTTATCAAACTGAAAACTAACTTCAGCCTTTCCACCCCTCATCCCTCAAAAGTCATTTTGATCAGACCTCATGCACGTGGTACTGACACAGAAAGGCAGAATGAGGAGAGCTGGCCTGTCCTTGTCCAAGCAGCGGAACTAAGAGCTTCTGAAAATACCATGAGATTGCGTACATAAGTTTTTTTGTTTTTTGTTTTCCCCAGAACTCTGATTTTAACTCTAATTACTCCAACCTGGTGTGCTTTTGTTACCAGTTTAAGTATTTGTCTATTTTTTGGTTGTGCTAATTGTGCTGGCTTGAATTACTGTACTTGGCTGTATCCTGGTCTCTTTTGTTTAAAATGAAACAATCTGTATCTTTCTTACACTTGCTGCTTTTCGGTTTCATTCACTGTCTGTTAGTGCTCATTATGAAATTTGGAAGAAAAGGTCCTGACGGTCTTCTGTGAGCTAGCGACAGTTATTTGGGACAGACAGAAGTTCTTCCCTGCTGTTGCTTGGGGCAGTGCCTTGCTTTAGGGTTTCTGGCTGTAGCTCTGACAAACATCCACAATTCTCAGTCCAAATGCAAGCAAATTTTAGACGTCGCAGCATGGCTGGTGAGTCCAGTGAGAGAGGTTCCCCCAGCGCGAGCCTCTGCATCATGTGGGAATGGGACTATGTCTTTGTCTTTCACTGCTTTATTGATTTATTATGGCTTCTTGGTGCTAGTTTCTTAAACTTCTTTTTTTCCAGAGGTTCAGTCTTTAATGATTGTTAGGTTCAAAAATAGTGAAAATCCTGCTAAAGTTTCTGTAATAAAAAGTAGATCAACAGCTGAGCAGTGACATCTGTTCTTATATGGGTGATGGTGGGGAATCCCCACATGCCCTTATGTGTTTTCGGAATTTTTTTTTTTAAATTTGCATAGCTTTTAAAACAATTTAAATAACCCATTGATTTCCTATATTCGTTTGAAAAGCCCTTTACAGGCCTTAATTTCAGCAACGAAATGCTCTTGCCAGGTGTAAGCAGTTGGCCATACCCAGGAACTTGCATCACCTCTGTATTTAGGAGATGAAAACTTTGAAGACTGTTGCCGCTTAAGTTAAGGACCATTGTTACAGCTGGTCTCTGAGACTTTGGGCTTGCCATTTGGGTTCACCTCAGTCCTTCACGCAGCACTGTTTTCTCGGGTATGGAGCCAACCTGGATTATTGGTCTGGAAAACTGTCTTTTTTAGTTAACTCCACAGATAATCTCCTGGTGCTGCCACTACTGTTTATCTGCTGTCACAAGGCTTCCCAGAGCAAGTAACTGGATTGTTTGGGGAGGGTGGGAACAAAACCAAGCAGTTTTGATCTACACGGAGTGCCTTTCCTGCATAGTGCTTTGGCCTATTGCAGCTACGCCAAAATATTGTCAGGGAGAGATTGCCTATACAGGCGGGTCTTCTGCATCCAGCCCAGGGATTCTTTGAGGCCAATTAATTTTTGCAGCAGGATTTTGAAAACTTGCTAATGAAAAAGGCATCTGTGGTATGACACAACCACAATTGCAGCAGCTGGGACTTCAACAGTTGAGACTCAGTAGTTGAGACTCAGACCGAAGCAAGGCAGGGGCAGATAGATGTTGAAGGAATTCAAGCTAGCATATGGCTTTTTGGTATTGGGTTGTGTTTTTCCTCTTTCTTCCTCCTCTTGGAGACTTGTCAGTTCAGACCTACTGTGCAAGTGATTGTAAGTGTTTTGAAAGGCATGTGAGAAGTTTATGCTTCAAGGTATAAGCCAAGCTTACAGTTGATAGGGGTTAGGAAGAAACTTCACTTGAGAAAATGCTATCCCATAATGTAGACTTTCTGGCACCTTTTTTTTGAAGCGGCTATTACTGACTTCTGAGAAAGACGGTATGCAGGACAAATGGGCCCCTTGTCTGATCCAGCGTGTCATTTTCTCATCTCTAATTGTAAATGTCCCCTAAAGCAAAGTCTTCAGATTTGTTTCTGGGGTATTGGTAACACATATTCCCTACCCAAAGGCAATGTGTTTAGAGAAACAGTTTCTAATTTGGGGGGAAATACTCTCCCTCTGCATGTCACAGTTGTGCTCTCTGCCTTTTTGACAGTTCGCTTTTGCTGTATGTTTTACCTCTTAAAGACGAGTGACTTTTCAGCGTTTCATAGTGGAGCGCAAGGTACGCTATAATGTACTGGAGGATCCTATCTGCATTGTGTATTTTAAGACAAAGCTGGTTTTCCGTAGTGGGAGTGCTGTGGAGAAGATTGATCATGAGGAGACATCTTTAAAATGGTGAATATCCCTTCTCTAAAATTCCGGGATTCCTGAATCATCTCTCCCCCCCAGTCCTGCAGTGTGTGCTACTACCAATGGATCATCAGCCCCAGTACAGAGCTAGCAGCATGCTGGAGCTATAAACGCTGAAAAGGAACAGCTTTTTGGGGACGTGGTGATGGGAAGGAAAATGGAAAGTGTATGATTATTTGTATGTTACATCAAATAAATATTTCTGGAGACAAAGTATTTGATCTGATAACAGGTTCACTTGAAAGAATCAAGGTTATTTTATGTCAATTTTCTCTTTGCCCTATACAAGATGCATTTAATTATTTCATGCTATCACCCTCTATTCAAATTAATCTGAATCTTATATATATTGTTGCTCAAATTAGAATAATTCTTTAATCAGCTGTGTTATGCAAGCCATAGTAGACTAGAATAGGAAAGCTACTCCTGGCATACTGACGATGCACGTATTTTATTTGTTATTGTAATTTAAAAGTAAAATCAGAAATATTGATTTCTACTTGACTGGAGAGATGATTTAGTTTGAATATCAGACTGATCTTAATCAGGTGAGAATTAATTGAGTTGGAGGTATTAGATATTCAGTGATGTTAACTGAACCATGATCAATCTACAGAGAAGCTTTCTTTTGTACTGTGTTAGAAATATCAAATAGCTTGTACTCTGCTATGTTAAACAATCTTTTCATGTTCATCCTACTACTTCCTCTGGCTCATTAAATGCACCAGGAATCTATTCTGCGCACACTGACTAATCTTCAAAGTAACAAGCTAATAAATCACAATTTAATACAAAATTAAAAGCATAATAACTTCACCATAAAATGTTGCTGTTAGTTTTGTGTCATTTTAATGGTTTTGTACACATTTTACAAACATAGATTTTAAAATCTTGTCCTTGTTTACATTTTATCAGAACTGTTTCCTCTTCCTTCTACCACTGACCCCCACATCCCCACTGTTACTTGTACATCTTTTCTCCACCCAGTGGTAGAGCTCACGGACTGATCCAAACCTTGGACAAAACTATTCCCTGTGCCCCCCCCCCGCCCCTTTCTTTTTTTCCCCAAGGGAAAAAACCTACCCCAGGAGTAGAACATAAGCCTGGTCTGGATCATGATACAAGCTTTTTTTTTGTTTTATTTTTTTTTATTTTAAGAGTGTGATAGCAGTATCATAAGTGTTGAGAAAATATAAATGGTGAGATAACACCTCTGTAGGACTTTCTCTTAAGTAGTAAAATTGTAAAGTCTTTAAATAAACTAGAGCCAGACCCGAGAGGATCAATTTATCTTGATAATGGGGAATATTTCATTTATTTTGTGTACAAGAACATCTGCAAAAGAGATACATAATGATGATTGATAAATGGCAGTTCTAATATTGTGGTAATTGCACAACAATTTGCAATATGAGTGAATAGGAAAGTGCCAGGTGGTGTTATGAATCTGCAAAATATGAACCTTCAAAAATGGCCTTCATATTACAGCTCGTACACTAAAAAAAATTATGATGATCCCTTGACATTGTTTTATCAACACAGTTTCCGTGCTGCTTGTTGTCTTGTGGTAACGCACAAACACTTTTTTTCTCTTGCTTTGCACATGAAAGGCTTTCGTGTTTGCCTAAAGAAGTAATTAAGTATCTGATTTTTTAAAAAAAATGTAAAGTTTAAAACCTAAAACTCATGTTAAAAAGTCCTCTACAAATACAGTCTGCTTGCTGATTGTTCCCCTTTATTAAATCACAAAATCAAAACTTTCTAGATATTTTTAATGCTTGGGACAAAGCATTACATTTTTTGTCTAAGTCTTTTCTTAATGCCTATGTACCTGAAACTTTTACAGTCTGACAGACAGATTCTGCCATTTCATTTTGCATGCAGCACAGGGAAGAGACCAGCCTACCTGTGCTTGAGGGCTGGAGGGGGATGTTGGTAGGCTGTTGGTAGGCTACATAAAGAACACTTACATCTTAAATACGGTGTTTAATTTTTGTTATTCGCTGTTTATGTGTCTGCAGACACTGAGATTAAGAATGATGAATTTAAACATGTCAGGTTTAATGGTGTGGAAGAATTGTTATTTTTATGTAACAGAATTGTGACAAGTTATGTCAGATGTTGGTTTGTCCCTTTGAGTCAAAATCCCAGAAGTTTTTATTTTCATCATACAGAAGCAAATATTTCTTGAACCTATAAATATGTTCTAAGAGAAAAATGGGCAGTACTCTGACTTTTATTTCTTTTTTTCTTTAAATTAAGAATTGTATGTACCAGGACATCTGCTGGTGGACCTCCACCAACTTTGTTGTAGCTAACTTTCTGGTAATGCGTCTGATCTTTTAAAGTTTGAAAATCATCTCTTTAATGTGCTGAATATTGCATATGCCTCTCTGACTGCTTGGAGAGAAAGGGAAATAATTTATCCAGTCTTTATTCTGAGATAAGTGAACTATTACCCAATCTCACTTCAGTTTCCATCTGTTTCTCATGTTATCTTGTAGTCAAGTTATAAAACAGAATTAGAGGGGGGAAAGCTATTCAAAATTACTAAAGAAAAACATTCTTTTTAAATACTATTTTTTAGCAAGATTTATATGGACTGTAAAGATCTTTGACACAGTAAAGAACTTTGTATGCAATCTTCTAGCTATCAAAGAAACCTTGATAAAAAGGGTGCTCTGTAACTTAGAGCAGTTCTTAATCAACCATCAAACATATTAAATAACATTCAAGAATAATTCTTCTTATGTCCTATATTATTTGTATAATTCTGTTTAGAAATTACACAGAATAGAATTTTTATTAAACAAAACAAAAAAAAAACCACAAAAAACATGCTTGTCCAGACACCTTTCAGCAATAGTTTTAGAAAGGTTTTTAAATCTCCTTCTTCCGTTATCCTGTGACCTTACACGTGCCAGGAGCCACAAAGCAGCCGTTTTCCCTATGTTCTCTGTGCCCTACTTTAAGTAGGTGGGGTTGGCACAGGGAGACCCAGTGAAATACTGCTCTTTGATCCTGGGCATTTGGAGATCTGGAGTCGTCTGCTGCTGGGGACAGAACTCGGTGGCTTCCCTGCGCTTCTCGGTGCCTGAGTACTTCCTGCTGCAGTCAGTCCATGAAAGGGCTCGTCATTGATGTTGGCCACAAGGCCCTCACGTCTCCCTGAAAATCACAGGAGCCGAGTGGTCTTCCCATCATAGCTAGATCACTTCTGTGCCCAGAATTCATCTTGGAATTGCCTTGCAACAAAAGCGCAAGATTTTCTTTGTAAGAGAGTGGAAAAAGAGGAAATGTGGGCTCAGATCAGTGATTAAGTGTTCAGTGAACAGCTGTATCCTTGAGAAGAGATGTTTGCTCAGCATACATCCACTTAGACACAGACTGTTGTGCAGAAAAGAGCCTGTGGTTGAATTGCTTGAACTCCCGGATTCTGCCGGTGCGTCTTTTCTGCTGTGAGTGTAGGACTTCGCGAGGTTGTGCTCCTCTGCATGTTGAGCATCTCTGCAACTCTCCTCTTGAATAGATTACTCCTAGTGTCTGTTTCTAGTCAGTCTTTGGACCTAACCTATGTTAAATGTGGTGTCATGAGCCTTAACTGCTGTGGGCTAAAGAGGGGTCCACAGCCAGTTTCCATTGCAAATTCTGGGCGTTTGCAGGATCTGTCCTTATCTGTGTGTAGAGCAGATAGGGATGGACATATGTAGCTACCATAGCAGAGCGTTATCAGGGTTTGTTTTATGGAGCACAAGCTTATTTTTTCTCTCTAGCAAGGCATCTTCATTCCATCCCTCATTTTATTTAGCTTATGCTGTGTCTTGTTTTGCTCCTCAGCTAGTGCTGCCTATCAGATACATCAGCTGTGAGTAGAAGCCAAGCTATATTTGAGTTTACACATGCACTGGCTTTTTGTGGTAGGGCGAGTATTTAAGAAGTTGATACTGTTGGCCAGGAGTTTGGCATGATGATCCTTGTGGGTCCCTTCCAACTGGTGATATCGTATGATTCTTTGTATCTCTTAAAGAATGTCCAGAGCAGGGAGTACTTAGGGCATGCTGACTGGAGGTGCCTGGCTATTTGAAAGGTGAGCTCTGCAAATAATATACTGTTCATCTGGACTAGTCAAGATTAAAATAACTCACGACAGTGAGTAAGTATTTTAGTTGTTTTTTCTTGATTAAATCAAACACCGTCAACTTTGAAATAATTAACATTTCAGTTTGTCTTTATTTCTATTATCTTTAAAACTGTAGATCAATTTCAGTACAGTCTTATAGGGAATTAAAGTTGAAACACCCCAATTCCTAAATATGGGGGATAGCTTTTATTGTTTGTTTGAAACATATTCTGTTTCTTTCAGTTTTGTTACAACCTGCACTGAATTTGCGGACTGACCCAAATTTGCATGTAGTTTCACTGCTGCGTAAGGTTCTGTTGTGGTAGCGTGCTGCTTGCAAGGAGAAAGAAAAACGTTATTTCCTCACACGAGCTTGTGAAGTTATGGAAACCCATTTGCTGAAGTTGCAAAGATGGGATTGTGTGCAAGGTTTTTGAAAGATCAGTTCTGCTCTGAAAGAGCAATTGTTGTTTGTATCACATGCAGTATCAGGAAACGGGCCCGTTCGGAGTGCGAGGCCAGGGTCTCTAGAGTTCTGATTTCTGCTCGTAGCTGTTAAAGTGTTAGACTACAATGGGTTTGTAATCAGATCCTGGGTATCTGCTCCTTTTGTGGTATGTCGCTACGCACCCTGAAGTTTTGGTCTACAATGCAGACATTGCTTGTGTGAGGAATGTGTGGTGATTGTCAGATTATGGAGATGGAGATGAGTTCTTGGTTTGAGATGATATCTGGAACTATTGTGTGCTATTTGTGAGACTGTTCTCCAGACCAGTAGCTTTAATACTCTTTGTGCTGATAAACATTGAGATGTTTTGTTTCATGAAAGAGTTGTGAGCAAGACAGAGCATAATTACCATTAAAACAACAATCTCCAGACTCCTGTAAGGTTTCTGGTAAATGTTTGTAACTAAACCTTGCACCACAGTCCTTACATGAGTGTCAAAGGGATTTTAAAGTGCTGGAAATAAGAGGAGAGGGGAATAATTAAGTTTTGTGTGCTCTTATGGAGATGCCTGATACCTTTCAACCTGCTCCTTTTTTTCCTCCGTTGTTGAGCATCAGCATTGTTGAAGCTAGATAGCTGGAAGCAGTTTTATCACTTTGGAGCTGCACTTTCTACTTGCCTGACCGTATACCGCAAGCGGGGCCTTCTGAAGCTGGGGAATGCTTGCAGTTGCAGTTCAGCTTTTGTTCACTGGGACATCACGCCTTTAGCCAACCAAGGCTGGTGAGCTAACAAGTGAGAGGGACCTCCTGTTGTCTTCAGTGTTTTTTTTACTTCACAGCTTCCAGAAGGAATGATTACTTCAGAAAAACAGCACAGCACTTAAGGAAGTGCCTGTAGAGAGTAGAAATCAAACTGGTCACTAGATGAACCATAAGCTTTCAAAGACTTCTGATGTTTTCACAGAAAAACAAAGGACATTTTTAGAAATGTGATAATAGGTATGATTTTTCTGAGATGCTGATGTAGGGACATTCAATGTTAAACACTCCAGGAAACAACAGAAAAAACATTAGAGTCACCTTTAAAAGCTGAAGAAGCATTTTGGTAATCTAATAGCACACTTCTCATATTGTTCTAAGCTTACGCTGCTTCATAAGCTTTACCTGTTCAGAAGTATCCTCAAAGTTGTGCGTGTGTATTTGGGTGATTTGGGGTCTAAAACTAAAACATGTACCAAACGAAACCTGAGAAATTGAGCACGCTTGTTAATAGATACCTTTGAGCACAGGTTACCATGTCTTTCCAACTAGTAGTTAACTAGTTAATTTAAATGCATTTTTTTGCATGCTTTCATCCGGTACATTTTCCAGTGGAGTGTGGTGATGCAACCAGTGCGTGATGTTAGGTGCTGTGTATGTTTAAGTGCTCTTCGGTAATACATTCAAAATAGGTAAGATGTCAATTTTTTGCAAAGTTTTGCGAAGATGTATGTAAGTTTGGCAGGGTAAGGACACTTAACACTGTCACCAATGCTTTGTGCAGACACAAAGGTTTTTTTGTTGTAAGTTATTTATCAGAAACCTAATACAGCCATGGGCAGGATATAAAAATTGTAGGTTGAGATTAAGATGGTTTAATACATAGAAGAGGGGGAAAAAGGCAAAACAAAGAAAAGTGATACAAAGCGAGCAAGATGACTTCTTGGCATACTCCGTCGTGCCCCCGCACAGCATTCGGTTGCTTGCCACCAGCTGACCCATGCCCGGCCAGTCCCTGAACAACAGCAGCCCTGGCAAACGCCACCCCGACTCCTCCCTTCTAGTTTTTATTGCTGAGCAGGATGCCACATGGTATGGAATAGCCCTTTGGTCAATTTGGGTCAGCTGTCCTAGTTGCGTTCCCTCTGAGGCTCTTGTCCATCCTCAACAAACCCTCAGATCTGCAGCGCTGCGGGTGCATGGCTGCAGCAGGCTTTGCAGTGGGAGGAGATGACACCGAGGTGGCCCAGGGGCTCCTGGGGCCCTTGGCTGTGTCCCCCACCAGGCTGTCCCACTGAGACAGGGGCACGGCGGGGCAGGGGAAGGCACCAGAAAAAGGGGGAAAACAGCCCCCTGTGCTAGGCAGCATCCGCTGTGTAGTGAGTGAGACTTTGTGCTGTAGCCATTGTTTTCTTTTGTTTTATTGAATTAAAAATGAGTTTGAGGCCTGCTAGTGCCGCTAGCGGGGTGGCCTCTGGCAGGGCTGGGGAGAGTCCTGGGGGCTGCTGGCCCTTCTCTCTGGGGAGTAGCGGGGCCCCCTGGGCGAGCGGTCCCTGCCCTGGCTGGCAGCGGAGGCGCTGTGGCTGCAGCCCAGGCCAGAGGTACGTGCTGCCTCCTGCCCCGGCTCCTCGTGCGCCTCCTCCTGCTCTGCAGGGACGGTGACAGAGAGGGGGCATCCGGGACCTCCACGAAGAATTGTGTCCGAGGTGTTCGGGAGTTCGTGGAGGTGGGGTCCCGAAAGGCTGCTGAAGGTTCCTGCTCTGTCCATCGGGCTGCCCTCCTGTCCCCTGACAGCGCGGGAGTCCTGTCGGCCCAGCAGCCTGCAGGCCTCTTCGCTGCAGTGATGCACAATGACCTCCGTGAGCTGGTGCACAAAGATCTCTGTGTAGTGCTGGAGGTTGGGCTCTGGCGCCTCTAGAAGGGCCTCCTCATCCAGCCCATACAGGCAGAGGGTGGAGACAACGAGGCTCTCCGCTACAACCGCCTTCCACCACTCGGCCCCGTGGATCTCCTGCAGCTCCCATCGCAGCCAGGGCAGAACGGGCTCAAGGATGACACGGTGCTCCTGGAAAAGGGCTGCCCAGGAGTCAGGGTGTAGGCCACCCAGGGGACCCCAGGGCACCATTCCTGCAGCCCCATGCTCAGCTGGGAACAGCATCGGTTGTGGAGCGGATGGTGGAGGTGTCCTGGGGCCATGGGGGTTGCCGGTGTCTGGGTGTCCAGGAGCTCTTCCTGCGCTGCCGCCGGCAACCGAATGCTGTGTGGGGGCACGACGGAGTATGCCAAGAAGTCATCCTGCTCGCACACTGAGAACTTAATGGCTTTGATTGGCCCCGTGCAGAGGGGGCAGTCTGGTTTCTTCTTGGCCCATCGCATCAGGCATCCAGAGCAGAATTCCTGGAGGCACGGCAGCACAAGGGCCAGGCCGTCACGAGCGTCGTGGCAGAAGGGACAGCTCCCGTGTGACAGCGCGGCCATGGCCAGTCTGCAGTGCAGCGGGCTGGGGAGAGCTGAGGGCGAGGAGCTGCTGCCCCATGCTGGAGCTGCAGCTGCAAGAGGACCTCACACGCTGGAAGAGAGAGAGCGGCCACGGTCATTTGCTGGCCCAGCAAGGGGCAGAAGAAACACCCCGCTCCCTCAGTGGGAAGCCCTCTGCCGGCACAGGGCCAGGCTGCGGCCGCAGCCCTCACAGCTCCCGAGCCCCAGCGCCCGTGCCACGGCCGCCCTTGACTTTGTTCTTGACTTGCTTACTGGTTGATCTGGGACAACTGGCTTTCTCTCTCTGTACTTTTGTTTTTCCACTTTTGATGCACGTGATTACTAACTCAGACCCGTTGTAACAAAACAGTTTGAAATCTTCTGATAGGAATAATAGCTAATTCTTATCTAGTTTATTATTTAGTGAAACATCTCTATAGGGTGCTGGTAACAATGAGACATAATTTGAGTTACTCCCAGATGATAAACACAACCTTAACCATGACTTTGCTTCCCCCGAAACTGTTTCAGTATCTCACTGACTTGTTTTTTAAGTCTCAAGGCCCTTAAGAGTGACTGCGTACTTGCCCTTCATTGAGCACATGGATGCAAGATTGTTTCTCTTGGGAAGAGACAGTTGTCTCTCCTCCCTTTAATATTTTGTTCTGAAATGCCAGAGAGCATGATCCCAGGAATCCCAGCTGAAGATCATCACCATTTTCATGGGCAGTGCTCCTTTCTTGTCCATTTGGACTGTGAAGAAACTCCGTATTGAAGAACACCTGAAGGCCACCACACAACATGGAGAAGACAGCAGTCCTCCTGGGAACACTGTAGTGCCATAGAGTACGGCCTGGCACACCCAGCTGATAAACTGCGGGCTTTCCCCTTGCACTCCCAGAAGAGATTTTTGGAACCTCCAAGAGCGAATCATGACCTGAGTTTCTTACCTCTTATCCCGAAGGTACCTTTGCAGGAGGTGATTGCCAGTGGCA
Source organism: Chauna torquata (assembly GCA_013399475.1). NCBI lineage: Eukaryota > Metazoa > Chordata > Aves > Anseriformes > Anhimidae > Chauna > Chauna torquata. The sequence continues at coordinate 71,736 of VXAL01002555.1, forward strand.
TTTCTTTGAGACACTAGTTGCTGTCAACATTATTGCACTTTTAATTTGTAGATATAAATGTGCTTCAATAATTTCAAAAGTTTTTGTTGTAGAGGAAGTGCTACAACCCTGGCTTCACCTAGTTCTTTGTGCTTCCATTTGTTTTGCTGTGGTAGCCCTGAGTAGTATGAAAAGCTGATGTAAGAATCATGGACTTGCTGCAAGAATAGCTTCAGAAGTTTGTTGGTATTAGCAACAGCAGTGTGTGTGTCAACATGTCATATGATATGAGGGCAGAATCCTAACTGAAATCTTGTTGTTAAATGAGTGACAAAGACCTTACAAATGGTAGGAGACTCCAGGCCAACTACGATTGTATCACTACTACAGTTTGTGAGTCCGTCCATCCCCCACTGTGGAATAGTATACACATAGGAAGATATATTTTTGTATTTATAAAACATGTTTATATATAATATAAATAAAATATAAAATATTTAAAAATATAATCATAAAATATGAAATAATATAAAATATTTAATATATATTTTTTTTTACCAATA
>VXAL01002555.1:72316-115493 GCA_013399475.1 Chauna torquata
TAATATATTTTTATTTTTTACCAATAGTTATTTTTCTAACTAATTTTTTTTTTTTCCCCATAGCATTTACTAAATGCTGTAAAGAAACTGGTTTTCTTATGGTGGTGAAATGTCGGCAGGAGAACACAGCACTGAAAGATTGTCTGGTTGGCTAGTAAGTCCCTTGTGAGCGTTTGTTTTGCTACATCTTTTTGGCTGTACTAGTCTAGAATTAAGTAGAAATATTAAATCTTCTCAAAAGGTTTTTGCTAGCCTTGTGACTTTGATTTTTTCTTCCTGAAAATTGTATCTTCACTTTAGAAGAAAGCGTGGTGGTCAGGGCTCTACTTGACAAGGCTTTATTTCGTTACTAAAACTGTTCTATGGCTAAAAAAACTTTTTTTCATTTAAATGGTAATGGATCGAGCATTTCATCCCAGATGACACGTAGCCCTGTATTCACTATGCTGAATTACTATGTGGGGATGTGGGTGAGCAACAGAAGCACCTTCATATCCTGGGGTTGAGACTGGATAAGTTCATTTTGATTTTGCTTCTTGAACTATCTTTCAATATTTAGTCTTTGCTCTAAAAGTGTCCTGCTGCTGTGAGCAGCACTGGGAAATTGTTAGATATTAAAGGGGTTGACTTCATGCCACGCTGGATGGAAATGTCTCTTCTTGAAGTCCTAATTTACCCCCATGTGTTGCCAGGCTGAAGTGATTCTTGAATTTAAGTTAGTGTGAGGGTTGGTGTTTTTTGAGCTTGATGTAGGTGGGGTGGTTTGTTTTTTTGGTGGAATGCGCGTCCTGCCCCATTAAACCAGAGGTTAATGTTAAATGCCTTTAAAGTAGTGACTGTTGGTCTCAGATATTTGGGAACTGATTAAAAAAAACATGTGCAGCTATGCAAGAGTTCAAGCCAAACCGCCATAAGAACTTTTTGGAGTTACTCAGTTTTATTTGTCTGTACATACATACATTAAATTCTGCCTTCTGAAACAAACAAACAAACAAAGAACAGCACACAAACCAAACACTCACTATGGAAAAATACTCAGTGCTTGAATAATTATAGTTAAAATTACAACTAAAATGAATTAAATTTAATGATCAGGGTCCTGCATGTTTACTATTCAAGCCATAAAATTGAACCTGTCCCCATGAAATCCATAATAGTTGCTCAGGTGTACAAATATCAGTGTTCTCCAGTAGACTCTCATGCTGAGGAAGCTGACTGCAAATAATAAAGAATAATTTGGCTCTACTGAAATATCAAAAGTATTTCCCTTTCTCTGCTTTCCTCTTTATGGTTTCACTGCATAGGCTTAAAAAGGACTATGCCTCAAGAGAGAGCAGTATCATAAGAGAGTGCAGATCAACTCAGTATTTAGAGCTTAAGATGATAACTTTCACTGCTTTTGTACTTTCAAAAAAAAAAAAAGTATTTTATTATTGCAGAGGAATTTCTTTGGGGGTGAAGGGACGGTAAGTTTTGAGCGCTATTCATGCAGTATCTGTTCCATATTCCAAGGTGTAAAACAGTATTATGTTCGTCTTTGTTGTAGCTATTCCGATCCATCATTCTATGAAGAATGCAAAATGGAATATTTGAAGCAAAGAGAAGAATACAGAGCAACTGGAATTAAGAAAAAAAGACAGAAGCTTACTTCAAACGTATAATTAAAATTTAAAATGAACTTTTCACATTTTATATCCAAGTTAATGATTTGACTTGATTTAAACAGACTTCTTAAATCATCAGTACCCCTCTGTGTGGAATTTAGCTGAAATTCACTAAATGAGATGTATGGTAAATAAAATAATCTCTGAACTTGAAGGTCAACATTTTTTATTTTCTGTAATTAAGGATATAAAACATGCTGTCACAGTTTGCAACAGAAATTGCAAAGGTCCGTTCCTCTGTTTGGACTTGAGATTTCGTTACAAGCTTTGAATTCCAAAAGGCTGTTTGTGAACTTGTATCTAGTTATACCTGGAAGGCTACGTAAAAACTTAAGGGTGAATAATTTAAGCTGTATTAACTGATGGCAAATCGGGTATATACTAAAATTGGTCTATTTGTCTTACGAAGTTGAGGGTATATGGAAATGTTCTTGATGCTCCTGCTAGAGCTTCCGGACCAACGTGCTTTATCTTTTTCATGAAAATGTTTGAGTCTGATAGTATTTTGACAATGCAGACTCACAACTACGAGTCACAGCACAGGTAGAAGAGAGGTGTGCGCTGTGCTTGTATGTGGCACAACTGACTGCTTCGAGGCCAGCAGAGAAGCGAGGTGGCCGATCTAGACTTTCCTTGAGAATGGGAAACGCACACTGAGGGCAAAAAAAATCATGGAGAGCACTATCCTCCCCTGTATAGGGAGGATAAGAAGGTCCCTGTATAAAGAGGGGCACAGCAAGCATGCAGATGCTTGAAGCTGCTTAATTGTGGAACTCTGATGTGTAAATGGCTTCACTACAGTGTACAGTGACTGAAGTCTGTAAAACTCTTCGTATTAGTGTTTTGGAGTATCTTTTGAAATAAGAAATTTCTTTACAAGTAAGGAAAGGCTATATTTGTGGAAGTTACTCACACGGTGACTTTATGGTAACTTTCACATCCTGATTTAAAAAAAAAAAAAATTAGCCTAAGTAGTAACATTTGCTATTTTTCCATTTGACATTTTATTTACTGTTTCACCACAAAACTGGTACTGCTCTAAAGCTATTCACATGGGAAATTCAAATCACATACATGCATCTCAAGTCTGAAGTACTTAAGTTAACTTTGCAGGTTAGACCTTGCCTTTTATTTTGTGCCTCTTACTGGAATAATAATAATGTTGCTTCCGTTATTAGACAGCAGATTGTGTGGAGGCTGAGGGAATGCTTGAGAAACAAAGACTAAAAGACATATAGCATTCTGGCTTGTTGGGCAAACCTAAGTGGCACTCAGCTCTATAACCAATTCAGAATAGGTTCTGTGGCCTAAAGTTTCCTACACATGTACTTGGTCTTGGCTCCTCAGTTCAAGCATTTTGGAAAACAAAAAATATCTATTTCAAATCAGTTAGGTGAAAGTGTTTTTTTCCCCCCCATAAGAAGAATCTTAAGGTAGACATTCACCTTTATTTATTTATTTATTTTAAGGACAACTGTTCTGTTATCTCTACTATGAAAACCTGCTACACTTAAGGCTCTCCTTCCAGAGATTCATGTGTTTGTCATTTTTGTCAAAAGCCCTTAGAGACAAGATGTGGGCTGGGGTAAGCATTCTCTTACAGGCAGCACCACAGTGGTATGTAGGTGCCAGCAGAGAGGGCTCACCTGGGTCTCACTCAGGCTCGTAAATACAGGCAAGAGCACCAGCACTGTGTTCCTTCTTCCCTGGCTGAGCATGAACTGTATTCAGTAGGTGAGGGGGAACCCCAGTGCCTTGACTGGTACTGCTGGCAGAATTAATACCGATAATGGAACAAAGGCCTATGTAACCTGCAAGTGTTACTCCCCACCATTTTACACATGCTTTATATGCAGGTCTGCAACAACCCACTTCTGGCCTGATAGTAAGCAAGCTCTACTGTCAAGCCTGAAATTGCACCTACTGAGTCATGCTGTAAACCATGCACTTTTCTTTACCTACATTGTTGCACATGTAAGAACTGGGTTCTCACACCTCTTCTGTTTGCTGTAGCATTTAGAGCTGGACTCTGCCCTTAGCTCTGGCATCAGCTTCCTCTGTAATACACCCATGGCCTTAACCTGATGTTTCCTAGTTTTGAAATCTTGATTTCACACCTTTCATATTTTTGATGTCTTGTGCAGTATCTTATATTTTACTTGCATTTACATCTACTATTGAAAGTTGAAATGAAAGAATGAGTACTATGAAGCAACAAACTCATACTAGTAAATTGCTTTGGGTTTTGCTTTCATTTCAGCTGCGACTTCTCCTTCCTACTCAGGTTAACAGGAAGCAGCCCTAGATTCTAATCAAGGTAATAAAACATCAATAGCACTGACAAAGCCTTAAGCTAGCAGTGAACTGGAAGCTTTTCAGCTACATGTTGGAAAAAAAAAACCTATTATTTATTTTGTCAAAAGTTAGTCATGAATGATGAATTTAGGTGTGTCTCCCGTTTTCAAGTTAGCCTATTTATACAAAAGGATGACTTAAGTGCAGAGACGGAGATTAACTCAAATAGGTCAGCGCAGCTAGCCCATCATAGTCAATAGATGTGCAAGTGCCTGATGTCTTCTAATGTGACCTTCTTAAAAATTAAGGTGAAGTTGGCAAGTGTTTGCAGTTCTGATTTTAACACTGCCTGTAACAACTAGAAGCTTACACAAAGTTGTGAGGCTTCCACTGTAGCTGTATACAACTAGCCTGCACACCACACTCACCCCTTTTAATGGGAAGTACATGCTCAGCCAGTTTAAAACCATCTACCACATGGCAGTATTGATTGACACTGACAGAATAAGGTCTTAAACTGTAAGACTGATCTGTCATCTAGCATCCTCACACACTGCAGCAAAGCATCTGCCCCATTTTCTGCAGTTAAGTGGGCCTATCCTTGCCTCTGTAGCATTCGGGAGAACTTGACAAGCACCCAAGACAGTGAGATGCTTCATTTCAGGCTATACTCTGATTCCTGTGTATTGAAGTTCACTTCAAACTCCTCAGAGAGGAGCCTCTTCGAACTGTGAAATCTAAAAGGAAGGAAAAGGTTGTCATACATTTACTAAAAAGTGTACCTTCACAGAGTAAAACGAAAGCCCATTAGAGGAAAGCCAAGTGGACATTATGTAATGCACAGAGTTTTCAAATGAAAGTGGAGCTACCTGCTATTACAGTCTCTGAATGATTACCCAGTGATTGATCTGTCAGAAGTGCATTCTTCCTCACTTTTAGTGCAGCCATACTCCTCCTCCTCCTCAAGTACTGCCTGCAAGATTGTGCTGTTTACAGGTCCAAAAAAATGGCCAAATACAGTTGAAACAAGTGTTCCATCTAGCTGTAGTTCAGCAACAACAAGCATCTAGTTATGTCATGCTTCTCCCCTAGAAGAAACTCCATGCTCAAAATGCCATCATTGCAACACTTGCTGCATCTTGTACCACCTTGCTGTTTGTAACACTTCATCTCATCTCAAAATACAATGAAATGAATTCTACTCTGCTAAACGGAACATACTGAGGGACACCGATTCCAGTCACGTCACAACACTTACTATAGATAAATTTTTTCAAAAATGGTTCAACTACTTATCAGACTAGGGAATGTGCAACACAATTAAAATGAGGGCTTACCTTTAGTGTTGATGATAATAATAATAAAAAAAACTTCTGTCCACTGTCCCGTGTTCATACAACTGCAAGTAGCATAGTCTTTCCCCTACAAAGAGGGGCAAAAGTCTGACTCATTAAATTAAATATATATATATATTTGTAGTTGTGCTACACAAAGCAACAGGGAAACACCTTACCTCTTTTCCACCACTTTTGTTCACAGAACCTGTCTGAAGATCAGAAGAAAACGCAGGCGAGTCAGTCCGCTACTGAAGCTTTTCACTCTTCCTTTAGTAGGCCACAACATCACTAAAAATACAGGTGTCTGAGCATAGGATCCTCAAAGTCTACTGCAAGGAGTTTTTGAAATTAAATCTGATTAAATCTGCTTTATATCTCTAGTATAGTTCATATGCTTATACAAGCCTGTGTTAAATTATTTGCAATGGCTATTGTTTTACTGTACCTCCACCATATGTCTAGTACAGCTCTCATCTTTTTCCAGCTGTAAAAACTTGACAGCGCATTACAGCTAATTTGGGAGTTTGCTTTTCTTCAGCATGGCTATTTCACATAGGAAGAAAACCAATCAGCTGTAAAATCACAAAACCGGCAGGGAAATTTAAAATGGTGAGATTTTAAAAATATTTCAAATGAACCAAACAACAGTGGAAGTTTACATATGTGTTACTACAAGGTCAGTCCAAGTCTCCAAACATCCAAATACATATTCATCAGCTTGCCATATGCTCACTTAAACATGCAAAGCAACAACCTCCTCCTGCCCAAAAGCTGTCTTTCATTTCTGTTAAATGCAATTAGTGCTTTCTTATTAAAATTGTCAAATACGTGGGTTAGGTGAAGTTTTAAAATGTTCAAAGTTCACATTCAAGTGATGGTTTTTTGTCACTTAACATGCTTATTTGAAGGTTTGGGGCCTTACCTTATGCAGTTTTACTGTTATATGTAACAAATACACAGGTGTGCACACAAAACACCACAACCCCTTTACTACAACTACTTCTGCATTTAATTTGCCATCACTGTGATGAAAAGCTTTCACTTCTGAAAATGGAGAAAGTACCTTAAGCCAGTAGTAGCATGGATTTAAATGACTTTTCCATCTTGAGTAAAGATTTGATCGTATGCTTCAGACCAACAGATGTTTCACAAGCCAGCTAGCTCCCAAGTGACTTCGAATCTGGGGACTTCCTTTTCAGATGTTACAGTTTGGCCACAGCAATGAGTGACTGGATTGGAAATGCTGCCTACAGCAAGCTCTCTGTGATCCTGCCCCCCTCTCTCAGATGTCAGCACTTCTTCTGAAGCCCCTCTCAGCAAACCACTTTCCTTCAGCAGCCCCTTCTCCAGCACAGTAAGCAGCACAGGTAAACTGAGTTGGAAGCAAAGCCTGGAAATTCTTAGGCACTGCCCAGAGAAGCTTCATTTTCAAGTTTCCCTGTCACACAGGACAGGGTGCCAGGGCACCTTCTGACTCAGCAGCCAAACCCCAGCAGCACTCTGTAGCTTAAGGTAACTAAGTCCTACAGGTTTCAACATCCAAGAGAATACTTTCCCAGGGGGCACTGAAGCAGTCTACAGGCTGTTTATTCATCCTGAATGGAAAAGAATGGACCTCAAAAACTAAACCCTTTGTATTTGGAATGACCTTTATACATAATCAAATTAAGACAAAGTAAAAGTTTTTGTGCCATATATTAAAAGGAGATTTATAAGTTAAGCCAATTTCAAACAAAAATAATTTATTTAAAATCTTACACAGTAGAATTCCTTCACTGCACAAATCAAAGTATTAATCATGTTGATGGCTGCTGAGTAATACACTACTTAAAAAAACAAAACAAAAAAACTGTAAGGATTGGGTGGGGAACCCCTAGAAGTAAGCTACATTAGAACTAGATACCATATAGTTTATGCAGCCACATGAGAAATGCTTCCTGCTGCTTTGTTATTACACAGGTAGTTGGTTCTGTCAGCTAAAGCCTAGCGACTTGGATTTGTTTTATGCATATTGGGTTTTGTTCTATTACTTTCCAAGAGATTGTACTCCCCTGAGTCAGCTGTGTTCATTGGTCAGAATAAATTCCAGCATCTGACACCATTTCCATTAATCACAGACAAGCCACTATACGTGAGCAAGATAATAGAAAGATAATAAAAACAGTATCTGGTGAATGGGAAACATTATTTATGCATGCTGTTCACTAATACAAGAGAAGGTATCTGAAAGGCATTCTTTCAACTTTGATAGGCAAACTGAAACAGGAGAAGATGGGCATCACATGAAACACTTACTCCACAGGGAAAAAAGTGACTGGAGTGACTAGAACCACACCGGTCATGTAGCGCCCTGGCTAAGTAACACCTTTACAGCCCATCACTAGAATGGTTATGCTGCAGTCGCAGCTTTCCCATGTATTTGCAAGCAATTTTAAGATAATTTGCTCCTAACAGCTGTGAAATTAATTTTCTTTATTGCACTGATCTTAAGCAGGACCTGTGAAGTTGAATACTTCACCCCCACACACACACCTGTAAATAACATTTTTAGTACTAAATATCTTCCCACCCTTTACAAGTTAGTATCACGGATCTAAAATACAAAGCATTTTCCTTCAAAATATTGAGCAGTCAAGGCATTTCACTTAACCCTGTTGTATTAAGCCAGATAAGAAGCAGAGCAGTTTTTAAAAAACTAGGCATAAATTGAATTTGTCTAAAAACAGTTCTTGGCCTTCAGAGAAGGAAAAAAAAAAAAGTAAAGTAGTCCTTGGACACCCATAACCTACAAAACAAGCAGTCACAATTCAGTTCTCAATGGAGTACTAAAGATACCACAAAAATTCTTCTGCATATTAATACCTAGTCCGATTAAATTAAGGCTTTGTTTCTTTAATAAAAGAAAAGTTAGTAGCCTTAACAACCACACAAATAAAAAGTCAAGGTTCTGGTGATGTGTAAAGCAGGCACGGTAAGGATAACTGCGCTGTGAATAGGATGATTCTGTGGCAGGCACCACTGTGCGTAGAATTAAGTCAATTTCCTACAGCATGAACTTAGGGAAACAAGCTGAACATCTAGGATTCATCATGTTCAGCAGCATGACTTACGATCCTTTTTAATTCATAAGGCCCCAAATGGTGCAATCTAAACAGGATAGCCTAGGAGTGATTTTTCCCTTGCCACTATTTAAAATAAATCAAGATTTTGACAAAAATTTCACCTTTTTGATAAAAATCACAGAAAATGCGTTTCTAAACCAGAGGAGTCAAACTTAATTGAAAGGAGAGAGGGAGAGAGAATCCAATCTTCATTTTGTGCCTTCATCTGCGAAAAAACAGTGTCAAAAATAAGCTCAGAGCTGTTACGAGTTTTAACGTGATACCAAGTACTTTCTTGATAACATACAAATAGCAAACAAATACAGAACTGGATTATTTTGTTTTATTCCAAGAACCAACTTTTCACTGTCATCTTTTGGAAACGTATGCCATTTGCAAGACAAGACTATCTAGGCCCCATGCTAGATTCGTTCACATTATTCCATCACAGCGTTAACTTCAAGGAACTTGCTCCTGATTTACAGCAGAGGAAGACTAGGCTTTCTGTTTCGGAAATAGAATTAAAAACAAACACCAAAAAAAAATCATTTCAACCAATTTGTTTACCTCTTTAAAAGTTCAAGCAGTAAGGTGCCTATTCAGAACCATTCTAAAACGCCTCGGTTCATTCTAAAAATTGCTTAGCTCTTGTGCAGACAGTTTTGATTAAACTGATCCAGGTAATCTGCTGGACAGTTTAACAAAGTTGTTTTATTTTTCATTTCCCAAAACACATTCTCGTTAGGTTTTGGAGGACTTGGGAATACCCAGGAATTATCTTCCAGAGAGCTCTTTCCATAAGAATGGTATTCCTGAAATGTTTTACCATCAACTGGAATGGGTCTCTCATCTGTCCATGCTTGCAGAGTCACCCTTTCAGATGGGATTTTTGCATCTCTCAGCAGAGGGGGTGGTACAGCATTGCAGAATACTTTATCGTTTTGTGAGAGTTTTTTATAGACTACCCCAGATGTCAAGTTCAACTTTGTAACATTCTTCAAGTCAACACATTGTACTGGTGCAGAAGAGGCAGCTGAAGAAAGAAGATAAAAAGATTTTTAAATTACATTGGGTTATTTAATGCATTTTTCATATACTCCAAAATGTACTACAGTATAGCAGGTATGTTAAAGCCAGTGTTTTCAAGCTACAAAATTTTCAAGCAATCTTTTACTGTAGTAACTACTTAATGTTACAAACTGAACATACTAACTTCCTCAGATTTTGCAAGAAGAACCAGAGATCCTCAAATCACAATGTCTGAAATATACCCAACACCAAGGAAACCTCCCAGTCCCCACTTCAACACAGGTAGACTGACGAATTTTTTTGACAAGACTGGAATGAATGCTGAAACAGAGAGGATTTGCATGTGCTTGGAAAAATTGACCAGATTCAGAATATTGCTTACATAAGAGCACACTTCTTCCTACTTTACTGATTCTTTTAACAAGGCATGTTCTCAGGTTGCCAAGAACCTGAATTCTCACAGTCCATGAAGCAGAAGGAGGAAACGCATGTTCACAGGTTCCCTGTGCTCCAGTGTGGTCTGACTTTTGAAAGTAAAGCCACAGACTGCGATGTTCAGCCATCTGAAATTCCAGGTGAGTTTTAAACCATATTAAGAAGGGAAGGATTTTGAAACAGGACAGCATCTACCTGAAATGAATGAGCTACATCTTCAATACATGCTTCAACAGACAGAAATATATTCAGGTAATGTTTCTGTAGTGCTACTTTAAAGGAGTAGATAAATGATTCCTCCAGTTAAAGAACCTCATAGTTGGTTTTCTAGAATAGTTATGAATCTCAAGTAGGAACTGTAATTTGTAACTTTAGTTCTTAAGGGACAAAAAGAAGAGCCAGTATCTTGGTCAAAGAATGCAAATGCAGTTGTCACTAAAAATTAGAGGATGCTACCCAATTTGCAAGTGTCAGCCAAAAGCACTTTCCAACATCAGAGACACCATATCTGAAAGACATGCGGATAAATTGGATTTGGCCTCTTCATCCTGATGGGTATAAAAAGCCATTCAAGGTCTATGGACCTTTAGAAGTTTAAGGAAAATGGAATCCACTCTAATGTATTCCAAACACTACTACCTTAGTTACTATAATTTTCTCAACTCTGATGCTATTAATCACTCATACACAAATAAACAAGTTTTACTCTCTGGAATATTTACACTAAATTTTCTAATACCGTGGCTGTTTGAAGCAGCACACCTACATTCAAAATTGTGTAGCATTACAGCCCCATGAGTGAATGGTTGGTATAATTTACTTGCAAAGATCCCTTAGGTTAGAACTAGTCAAAATTAAATATTTGCAGTATTCAAATTAAAGAGTACCCTCAGACAGTTGGCCAAGAACAGAAGTAGTAAGAATCTTTGACAGGGAAGAAAAAATGCAGCCACAATGTTTTCCTACATTGCAAGTAGGTTACACACAGTAAACACCATCTTTAGTCACACTGCAGCAATGGCCAATATTGCAACTCACTACTGATGCCTTCGAGAAGTTCTGTGAACAAAAGCTATATATAGGGGTCCCTAGTTCTGCACACGTGGACTTGTATGTAAAACCTGTACATAGAATGAAAAAACACCATCTGCATTATAAAAATTTTTTTTTTTTTTTTTTTTTTACAGAAAAGAAAACGTGTCCAACCATGCACCTGGTGCTTGCGTTTTGCAAGTCAACCTCAATAATCTAACTGAGCCAGTTCTGGCCAGGATCAAGTAATTGTATATTGTGACAACTTGTATACAGTTGCACAGATAAAATGACCATCCTTAGTCGCCATTTTAAGGAGACTTTTTTTTTTTCAGTGGCAAAATTGTTTGCCCAAGAACTAAACAGAAAAAGCAGGATAGATTTGCTGTGGTCAAGGTATGCTCAACCACAGCAGCTACGCAAAGAGTACAAGAGCAATCCTTGGCCTGTTCTGCTGGCTGTCTTGAAGTAACTTCCAGGTAAAAAGATCTCCTACAGTGTTAATTGCTGAGATACCTGAAATACTTTGACAGACAACTTATACTAGTCAAAGCAGAAATTTAGTTTTCAGTCTTAAATTTGCTAATGTTCTACCTGCTAAAAGGTACTCTGCAAGACGTTGGGCAAAAAGAGATGGCTGGGCTTCATGTGATCTATTGAAAAAGCCTTTGAAAATACAACAAAACCCCATGAGCAGAAACATTTTTTTGTTTTGCGTCCTTACATAAATGACAGTTAAGTAGAATCTGCATGTTAACAGATACTGTTAACATCAAACACAGCAATGAATACAGTGTTCTTTCAAGGTGTCTGAAGTCTGCAGATGATGAACAGTAATAAAAAAAAATAAAAGAACACATTCCCCTCATTCCTGATACCACATACAAACTAGTTGCTCCTATAAGAGTAAAGTAAAATAGCTAGTACTACAACAAGAGGAAGTTCTACCCATATTTTACATAAGCCAATATTTTTTCTACGAATATTAGCACAGACGTATCTGCATTGCATTCATCAGTGTGGCTAACATGCAAGGTAAACAAACAAAAGAAGTTTTAATTTCTACTGAAGCTGTCCACTCTTACATACTTCTGAAAATTTATTGAGAAAAGCCTACAGAACAAAATGCAAAAATTCCTTGTTTTTCCATCAACCAATATTGCCTTTTATAGCTGTGGATGTGTGCATGCATTAGCAACTGCAGAAATTCAGACTGTTCATCAGGTAGAAGAGAAAGATCAGTACTTGTGTAGTAGCAAGACAGATAACTCCAGAATAAAAATAAAAAGATACTACACAATTACATCAAACTCTGACAGACTCGAGGATTAAACACTCATTCAGTTCTTTGTCCACTGAAGTTATTTGACAAAGGTGTCTTAGAATTGCAGGAACACAGGCTCACCTGGTAGCAATATAATCAAGTCTACAAAGTGTGTTAATAATTTATGAGGCAAGTACCAGAGAATGATCATTAATCACTGCTGGCCACAGAAAGCCAGTCACTGATCTGGAGGTGAGTCCTATCATTAGGTCATTGAGCCCATCAAAGCTGTTTAGAAACAAAATATCTTGATCCTGTACTAGCTAGGGACATCTAAGACTGTCACTAATATACTGTAACCAAGTTCAGTTTCTTTGACGAGCATCTTCTGTATCCAGAACACAGTAAATACCACAACTCAAGTGAGCAGAAAACAAAGGAAATAAACAGACTGATTAAGTCTGGCCCCACCATAATAGAACCTTCTTGTAAAGCATTTGGCTCAAGAGAAACATACATATGAAATAGAAAAAACATCCGAAGAACTGCTCACGGAAGTTATTCTCCCCAGATTGTTTGCAAGGTAGCAGCAGAAATAAGGCAGTTTTGCACCATCAGTCAGCAAATGTGGTCTTGCATAGCACTTTGCTAGAAAATGCAACTTTTCTGAATGTTAACAAAAAACGTACAACCATCAGGGAATTTCAAACTATTACAGTTAATTTTAAAATGCTGCCAAATTAATACTTTATATATTCTACATTGGGAAAATAAGACTGCATTTGAAAAAAAGATTTTTTTCTTTTTTTAATATGAAGTAGTTGTGGTAAAAGGTCAAATACAAGTAAACTTAACACCTCAGCCTTGTGCACATAAGCAACACTTGACTGAGAAAAAAGCCACAAGGGGAACAGAATACAGTACTGAAGAAACAACACATCAGCAACACCTTTATGTGTGAAGTTGACCAGTATAAGACTGGAGCAAAAGCAGAAAATGGGTAGGCTGGAACCATAATATAGCCTAGCTTATCAACTTCAATTGATGAGATTCTGATAAGATACGATAGCTAGTTTCTTTCTAAAATGGTACAGCTTGCATCTACGATTTGTGTTTGTAAGGCCTTTTACTGCAAACACTGACTTGCCTTTCTTGGTCGCTGTTGAGTTTGTTTTCAGTTTTCGTAGAACCTCAGCTTGCACTTCAGTCACTAGCTGCAAATTAGACATTTCTCTCTTCAGTTCCCAATATGCTTGTTGCAAACTTTCAAAACAAAAAATTTTTAAAAGTTAAATACTTGCCGCCTCTAAAGCACCCCCATGCCTACTAACATTTCCAAGGCTTATCGACCATTAACTGTTAATGAATTGTTTTTGCCTGACATACACTGCCAATTTTACTACAGTACCATAATTCAAAATCAACTGAGCAGTACTAATAATTACCTTACACTGAATGACTTTTGTATATTATAACCTTTGTATATTATGTGACTCATATTTCAATGTGTAATATATAACAACATACTAGATAATCTAATACTAATAATTTCAAGTTGCCCAAATGGAAAGAAATATGAAATGTATTCTCCAATTTCACTATTTTAAATTACCTTCCCATAAAATGAGTAATCTCCAAGGAATACTTTTTTTTTTTTCTTAATATATTATATGAATAGTCTTTGTTGTTTGCAATTTAGTGTTATCTTTGAATGGCTTTTGATAAATGACCATACACACCATCATATGTTACGATCGAGTCATGTTAATTGATCACAGTCTTAAATATTCAATCAAAAATTGATATTTGGGTCTGTACACCATTCATTTTGCTACAATGAATTCAGACTAGACACTAGAGATCCAAACAGAGCACATGCACACTGGCCAAAATAAAATAATTCAGCATGGTGTTTCATATTCAAGTCATCTGATTTATATTCGTATACTGCCTTATCAGAAAGGGTAAAAATTAAAAGACCCAATTTATTCTCTAATAAGACAGTATAATATGAGAAATGTATTTAGCAACAGCAGCACCATTCCAATGTTGAAATTTCAGGTAATTAGCTAGCAAGAAAATGAACAAAAATCAGAAAAGTCAGCATCTTTGTATTTCAAGAAGTTCAGCTAAACCTGTGGCCTTTCACTGCAGAATCCATTTGGCACTGAACTTTTAATGAGATGAAAATTTTACAATTAAGTTGATGAAGCAACCACCCTTTACTTATTCATTTAGAAAAAATCTCAAAAATAAGATCAAACAAACTTTAGTTATATCAAAACAGAACTGTCCAATATTTAAATATATTTATACATAGAAATGGTAAATATAGGAACAGCTCAGTATTTGTCACCATCCATCCACCATTCACCTCCTCCAAAGACAAGCTGAGAGAGCTGGGGATGTTCAGCCTGGAGAAGAGAAGGCTCCAGGGAGACCTCACTGCAGCCTTTCAGTACTTAAAGGGGGCTTATAAGAAAGATGGAGAGAGACTCTTTATCAGGGAGCGTAGTGATAGGACAAGGGGCTTTAAGCTAAAAGAGGACAGATTTCAGGAAAGAAATTCTTCACTCTGAGGGTGGTGAGGCAGTGGAACAGGCTGCCCAGAGAAGCTGTGGATGCCCCATCCCTGGAGGTGTTCAAGGCCAGGTTGGATGGGGATTTGGGCAACCTGATCTAGTGGGAGGTGTCGCTGCCCATGGCAGGGGGGTTGGAATGAGGTGATCCTTAACGGTCTCTTCCAACCCAAACCATTCTATGATTCTGTGATCCAGAAGGAATTTTGTAACATAAGTTTAGCTCCTTTAAAGGATCTTGCAAAGGGATGCAGGTACTTAAATGACACATCACATATTTTAATTGTTTTTGTAGATGCTGGTCTAGAAACCCATTACAAAGCGTAATTTTCAAGGAAGTTGCAATTGAAAACCAAGGATTCCATGTGCTTAGATGTTTACCCTATACTGCCTTCTAACATGTAATATAAACACTGAATATAACAACTTGTTCTTCTCTTATGTACTTGTGTGTTCTGCACAGTTTACACTATACAGAAAAACAAAACATTTCTAGCCACAAATACACCTCATATTTTTTCTTGTTTTAATTTTAATACAAAGTTACATTTAATCAATTTGATCAGTTTTTCTACTATTCCAATTATTACAGTAAGAACATAAGTAGAATGTATGGATTGTACATATCTGAAACACATTTACAATATTTTATTTTGCCAGCAGTCCCCATCCTGAAAAGCATCAGAATATAATCTTACAAAAAACAAACAAACAAAAAAACCCACCACCACCACCCCCAAAAGAAAACACACTACATTAGAAGAATGACTACAACTTAATCTACAGCAAAGTAGATTTGCAAACCAAAAATTTTAAGTCTGATTTGCAGGCTGCTGACAAAGGTGAAATAATTACTATCCAAAAAGTTAACTAACTGCAAACGTCTCTGTCCCCCCATAAACAGCAGGATTGCTTGCTAAAACGAATGTTTCAATAGGAGTGTTTAAGTTTTTTTTTTCCCCACAGATTTGCAGATGGGTTTACATATTCCAAATGCATCACACGCTCATTATGTGTATCATATTACAATAAACACCACACTGTACGTATGCTAATTCTGATGGCTGCCACCTGAACGTGACTTCTTGAAATAAATTTACTCTGGAAGATGAAACAGAACTGTTCTACCTTGAGATAACACCTTTTTTCAGGCGTGCAAGACTGACTATGGAGCTCCAGCAGAAACCACATGAAAAAGTGTGAGCTAGCTATCCAGTCAAGATGAAAGGTGAAAGTGTAATTTGGGTATAGTGCGTACAACATCATCATTATACGAGAGAACACATGAAAGAAGTATCTGTAGGGTTCTCTTTCAGTGACTGGTTTCCTTTCCCATCTCTTCAATAGCCAAGTAAGCAAAAAGATACTGCTCTAAACAACCTGTCATTATGAAGGAGTACTCTACCCTCTTGTGGAAAATTGTGGAAGTACATGAATTAGCATAACAGCGTAGGAGATGCAGGTAATTTCATTTCTGGAAGACAGAACGTTTGGGAACTTTCATACATTCATGAATTGTTCTTTTGCATAAAGAGTTAAAGGATATATATACTTTCTAATACGGCACACATACTGTAATAATATAGTATAGGATAATATAGGACACTATCATAAGCACAATAATTCATTATCTGAATGGCTGTAAAGTAAGAACAATGCTTTCTGTTCCACTAGCGCTTTTCAAGAAAACTGCTATTTCTTTTTGCATAGGTCACATAATGCCATCTCAATATTAAAAAAAGTCCTTTAAAATGTCTTTTAGTAGAAATATTATTGTACTGCACTAAGTAAAAATGTATATTCCAACACTAAGCAAGTGATCTGAAGCCACAACCTATGCAAACACAGCAACTTCCTCACATGCAGAACAAAAATTCCTACAGCTGAGATGAGACTTGGAAATTAATCTACCATCTCCTCAAGTCAACTGATTATTTAAAAAGTTGATTTTTAAATCCAAAATAATTTAATTTTCATCTTCTTTACA
This sequence comes from Chauna torquata, assembly GCA_013399475.1. NCBI lineage: Eukaryota > Metazoa > Chordata > Aves > Anseriformes > Anhimidae > Chauna > Chauna torquata. Next base: position 89,040 of record VXAL01002555.1, read on the forward strand.
ACAATCTGAAGATGTAAATATTTTCTTATCATCAGTATGGACTTCATACACATCATTGTCTTCACAGACAGCAACTGAAAAAAAAGCAATGATTTTGCTAAACTAGTATGCCTGGACTTAAAATTAGATTATGTAGCTTGAAATAACACATTTGAACAGGCTGCAAGAATATCTACTCACTCAAATAACTGTCTCACAGAAAACTAAGTATAAAACATGAAAGCCACTTGGTTTTCATACCTCTGAACGTCTTGCCTTTGAAGGAGGTCTCCATTTAATGGATTTTCATCTTGAGCCTGGTCCTGCATAACAGGGTGAGGGGAAGAAAGAGGAAATGAACAGATGAGTTCAAATCTATCTAAAATACTGCAATGAAACTACAAGTTCGCTAACATAAAAATTCAGAAGTAGTCTTCATTTATGTTAGCTGCAGTAGTTTTCAAAATGGGCATAGAGTTCTACTAAGAATTTCCACTTAAAAATGCCTAAGCTATCTACTCATGTGAAAGCATTGCTCAGTCATTAATTCATTAACAAAACAGCATGGTTTATCTTCCAGCATACTGATTCTACAAGACCTGACAAAATGCTTCAAACCAGCCACCACTGTACTTTTATTTATTTATTTACTACAGCTGAGTCCCTGGAATTTGTGCTTCTTTGAAAAGCAAAAATTGACAAAGGCTTTTGACTTCCAAAGAGTTTGCTGTACATGTATAAAAGAAGTGCTGTCCTCTTTCCCTGTGCCAGTATACGAAGACCTTTAAATCAGAGCAAACTGTTTCAGTATAGATTTAGTTCCACAAGGTACTACGATAATCGAACGTAATTTATCCCTCGAGCCTGCAAGACTGCTTTGAATTGTATATGCAAATTGATGGTCCTGGGCAAGCTGTTCTAGCTGTCCCTGCCTGAGCAGGGGGGTTGGACCAGGCGACCTCCAGAGGTCCCTTCCAACCCCAACCAGTCTGTGTGATTCTGAGATACAAGCAGCCTCACTGAAGTTACTGGAACTGTTTAATAAATCAAACACCGGGCTTGCTTCAGTAGTTGTTCTTCTATTAGACCCTCGCTTGTGATGAGTTCATATCCCTTTCTCTTCATGTTCCCTTCCTACTCCCATTCCCTCTAGACAAAGTTGTAATGAATTTGATACCAGTTACTGTGGCTTCATGATGGCCTATTAAAATTTCAGACAACGTGTCAATATAACATACACTACTACAACACAAAACCTGAATAAGAATTTCTAATAGAAGAAAAACTATGCTTGCCTGAGACAGAAAACATCTGAAAATGTTTATGAATTTAATTAAAAACATTAAAAAGGAAAGTACCACCTGGTGTTGAAACAATGCTGACCTGTCATTACCCATTAATCATATTTCTCTGTACTTCATCTGAGAATTCCCCCCCTCCCTGCTTCTGAAAACTTTCGTCCCACCACCCATCAGATATTCAATTTCATTGTTCAGAAAACTCAGTTGCACTATATTACCCTACATTTGAAAACTTCTATTTTTTTGCTTCCTATATTAAGCAGTTACCAGGATCAAGGAGAAATGATATTAAAAAAAAAAAAGAGAGAGACAGTTGTTCCTTCTGTTTGTTCTTTACAACAAAAGGTGCTGGCATAAGCATTATTTCAACACTGTCATGTCTAGTATTTCTTAAAAACACTATTTTAGTCTTTCTAGCAACATTCATTCTCACAACAAAATCTGCAATCTTCAACTATTTCTATAAAACTATCTAAAGACACCAAAACTGCATAGAAGTTTAAGTACACCTTCAGAATTTACAAGTTATTGAAAATAACTACAATAATTCCAGATTTAAGTGAAAATAACAACCAACAGTAATGCAAGTTAACAGAACATCTTGCATGCCTTCCAGGTGATGTACTTTATCCCCACCTAGTGGAACAAACACAGACTAAACCTCAGACAAGACAATCGAAGCACACAAGCATGCCCACATAAGCTAGGAGTGTGGCAGCAGCAGATCTGTAGAGATACATTCAGTACTGAGAACCCAATGCGCCAATTATAAATGTTTTGAGGGTGGCTGGGGAGAAGGACATTACTTGAGGCTAGCTCTAGCCTGGTCTCTGAATGCCCAGAAGAGGTTGGGGAGCATCTTCTTAGTTTCATCCAAAAGGAATCCAATTCCCATACTCCAGATTGCTCCGTATTGCAAGGCACAGTAGGCAGCAGTGATTAGGAGATTTGCTTCAAAAGTACATTTCTGTGGTAATGTAAATGTGCCCATAAGAAAAAGGGCCAAAGAAACATTCCCAAATTAAAACAAATCCTGTTTGTAGGCAGGATGATGGCCATACAAGGATTCTATTTTTGAGTCTTATGTACCCTGAACATTGACTTGCTCAAATACTATGTGAATCAAAATTTCATAATCATAATTACTAATGATCACAGAGAACCTAAAATAGTCTGCCTCTTGAAACAATCACATTTAAATCTTGTAAATGTATTGTGTAACTTCAATGTGACTGCAGAGTCCCAGAGACTGCCACTGTACCTTCTACCAAAGGTAAGATGTAAAACAGTGAGCACGCACCAGTTTTTTCTTTCTTTAATAAACTACTCTAATGCATGTTATTACTGTTAAGCTAGCTTAACGTTCTTTTTTGAGATCCTAACTATATCTATGTTACACCACAAGTTCCTCACAACAGATGATACCTGCTCCATAAACAGCACAGAAGGGCATCAAAAGAGGTATGGCAAGGTTCTGGAAATCTGTATTTCATTCCAGGTCCTAATGAGAAATGTACTGAAGTGAACATGTAGCCTAAGAAGTTATTTTCTCCAAACGATCCTTCTTCCACAGCCATTCCCTCCTCTCCCTCTATAGCTCCTTTTCACTGTCCCCAAGATCTGTTAAGAGTGAACAAGGGGGAAGAAAGCAGACACCGATACTTATCTTGAACTATTTTTGCCTGTTCTGTCTCAGATCTCCCTTTCGTCTTCTTAACCAAACTATCAATTCCACCCCACTAGTTCCTGCTTTCTCATCCTAAATTCGTCGTCCAATTTCAGGCTTCACAGAACTCTGCCTCGATCTCTGAATGAGGAGTTAGGGGTAAGACAGACTGACTGAACAGTTTTACTGGTTCCCTCAACACCCCCTCTATCTACTTGCACAACTAGTTCCACCCTCTTCTGGGACTTTACATTTTCGTGTTCTTTCTACTCCCAATTCTCTTCTTCCCCCACTATGACAGTCTCTTCTAGCCTCAGACATTCAAATCCTACCATCTCCTCCTCCTGTTGTTTCAGCTGTTTCCTGTGGACATGTCAAGGTAAGATCCCAACTACCACTTCTCACCAGTATCCTAGCCCAGCCCAGGATGCATCTTGTTTCAAAATCTGCTTTCCTTACAGGAGCTTCAGGCCACTATCCTAGAAGTGCCAGAGCTCCTTAAACAAAGTTAAGGATGTCTTTTAACATAAGCATTCCATTGTTGCTTTAAAAAAAAGGAGCACGTTTTACCCAAACTTTCAAAAAAGTTCAGCCTGAGACAAATACCAGCATAAACCACTTTGATCTGAATGGCAACTTAAAAGAAACTTCTGAAGTTTTACTTTCTGTCGTTATATTGGTAACATCTGGGAAATCTCACCTATGTATGTCCACTACTTCCAGAAGTAAGACAGCCTATGACACTATTTAAGGTTAATTTTACTAAGATGTTCATTTTGCACTCAATTATTCTTTGTCTCTATTTCTCTACCCTTTATTTTGCTTGAACAAGGGATTTAAAATAATGCTGTAACAAAGCCAAATCTATTAATACAAAAAACCCTTAAAGAAGGTACCTTCTGTTTAGATTTTTGCAATTCCTTTCTGAGACTATTGCACTCTTGCTTGAGGTTTTCTAGATCCTGTTCCAGACCATGCACTTTCAGGTCATTGCTCAGCTTCTCTATTTCCCAGCTGGACTGAGTACAATTCAGATTTCTAATAACTGTAAAAAGACAAACACGACAATCAGATTTCAGTCCCAGTTCAAGAAATATAACACCTATAATACACAAGGTTTCACCTCAACCAGTCTATGCTCTACAAAAACCAAATCCTGTACATTCTGAAGAAACTGCAGTCCATGACAGCAGAGAAATAATAGCACTGGTAAAGTTGTAGGCAGAGAATTAGTCTATCTTCTCAGTTTAAAGTACAGAGCCCTACTTTCCAGAACTGCACTGGAGATTTTAAGTAAGAAAAAAGGAAGTAAACATAAAGCACTGGAAATACAAAAATCAGTTAATGGCAGAAACACATGGTATATACCAACTTGCACACTTCTTAGATGCTTTGAAAACACAAGCCTTTTTCCCCTCAGGTTTATACTGTTGCACATTTTACCCATGTTTTTTTCCCTAAGTCTGCATATCAAGAAGTTCCAAACAGAAAAACAAAAGAAAAAGGCTTATGTAACTTCTGGAGTTTTGCATTAGAAAAAAAATTCATGTGGTCACTATTAAGAAGCAATCTAAGATGATCCTAGCACCTCATCAGTTGTAGGAGGCTAGTTAGAGAACAAGAAAAGAGAGAACATGACCAGAAGAAATCCTTCAGTCTTCAACTGCATGGTGCACTCACTTCCAGATTTAACAATTAACAAGCTTAAGCTACTCTGATGTTTCTTAAACAAGGTGCTCAGAGCTCACTTACAAATAAAAGTGATTACCAAATAAGGCTTGAAATCATCACATTTTCAAAGCTCTCTATAAACTCTGCACTTCATATCTTCATATCTAAAAATTGTGCAAGGGAAGCAACACATCACATGCTTGAGGTCCTCTTGGAAAATATTGCAATTCAACCATAGAAATACTTATATGAACCTTTCAAGTGACTGCATCTGTACAGCATCAGAAGTCCAGTCCATATTTTTAACTTTATAGAGACAGCATTTTCTTGCTTTATTGTCTTGTAACAGTACAAGAATCAAGATTTTTTTTTTCCCCCCATAGTGTTTTATTTTACATATCTATCATCTCAACTGCACTTTTAATGACAGCAGTAACAGGAGGCCGACTTTGGCTTTTGGAATTGCCAGAGTATGCTGTTTGTTTCTTCTCCTCCTTTCCAGCAGGATCTCTACAACCAGCATATTTCTACCCTTCCTCATCCTCCAGCCCTTTAAATAGCTGAAGCCCACCATAGCTGTTGCTATACAACATCCTCTTGTACCTATCATATCCCAACAGCACGACAAAGCACTACACCAGATCATCTACAGGTTGTCGGAGGAGGTGACATCAACAGCATATTATTCAATACTTGAACTAGTATGCCACTGCTTCCCCCGATGAAAAGGTGGTAAGGTCCAGAGATGTACATCGCTAGCCTATTAAGACTGTCAAGTTGTGCACCTTTCTTAAATGATCAAAATAAACTGCAGTGGAAGAACACAACAGCCTCAGATCTTTACCATGGAGCTCCTTGCCTCTGATAATCTAACATGCATATCATCACTTACAAGACAACACAAACTCAAAGTACCTCACTACAGTATTCGCCTTTCTTACCTAACCGCTATACAGGACTAAAACCCTTAATGCCCCGAGTTCATAATATAACCACTAAAAGTAGTCAGCATATATTTAAGATGTAACCAAATGCGTACCTTGTTGAGTTTCCACTTCAGTTTTTAGTTGTAAGAGCTCTACTTCTTTAGACTGCAACTGCTCATTCAAGATTTTCAAGGATTCTGCAGTTTCTTTTGTCTATTTTCAGGAAAAAAGAACAAAAACTTGTGAAAGTTTTCTTCTATCATGTCTGACGATTCAACTTTTTTTTCTAAATACAAGAAAAATACTACTTTGATTTTTTTTAAACCATTAGCCTAGCCCTGTAAGAAGATTAAGATACTTAAAACTGTTGTCATTCCTACATAAGGTATCACCATGTACTTTGAAAACCTAAAGCAGTGATAAAACAAACACCTCAGATCCTCAGCAAATAAAAATTCATTCTACAGTAAACATTTACTAAGTATGCTGTACTTACGTAACGTGTTTAAGTCATTACTTAAAAAGGCATACCATTTTATCCAGTTTGCTTTTCAGATTATCTCTGTCAATGCAGGCCTCTCGATAGGCTTGGTATGCCTTATTTACTTGTTCACGTCCAACTGAACTGCGCTCTTCCTCCAGTCGGGAGCCAAGCAGCTAAAAGTTTAAGAGACATGAGAAATAAGAAGTTTTGTATGTTATACCAAGAACCACAAAATTGAATAATTGCAACTAGTACAGCCTGCAACATTAAACACCTTTTTTTTTTTTTTTTTTTGAAGTTTAGAAAAGATATTAATGAAATACATTGATATGGACCAAAATTTTACAAAAGTGCAACACAAACGCCATCTATGAATTCTGGAATCTCTAACCATACTTAGTGCTAGCTAGCTTACCGCTAGAAGTATTTAAAAACCATCCACGAGTCATGATTACTCACACTGACAATTCCTTAACCATATTTCTTCCAAGTTCTAGAGATGGAGAAAGTTCTACACCCAAGTTCTACTTTTTGGAAAACGAGGTTTAAGCACATAAAGACATAACACAAAGAAGATTCCAAGCAAACTGAACATTTTTGAATGACTCATAACATAAACAGCACTTTTTTTTTTTTGCCTGGCATATTCATATGAGAAAAGCCAAAGCAGAATTATTTTACAAATAACTGCACTAACTTCCAGGTCACCACTATCTCATCGCCTGCTAAGGCAAGAGACAAGCAAGGGGCAATAAGCACTACCAATGAGATTGTCAGAAAGAAGGGAGCAGAGTAAAAGTCTATTCAGGAATACAGCAAGAAGTCTTACAGAGCTCAAATTACATCTGTCCAGATAGAAAGTTTGTGTTTTGACTAAGTATCACACTATCCTTTTTATTGTTTATCCCACACACTCATTTTAAAAGTATTGAGGCATTTGAAAGCATTCAGTGTACCTCATGCATATATTTGGGACAGGTTTATAAATACTTTCTTAAAAATTAAGAGCTGTACAAAAAGAATACAAAAATCAAAGCATTGACAGAATATGCCTACTTTGAGTATCTCCTCTTCTAGGTCTTAATTTGAAAGAAAGTATGAAAAACCCTATTTTTATGGCTTGCTTTCTCTGCCCCTTGCTTTTCTATTGACCCTCCAAGTATGTGTACTACTTATTAAAAGTTTTGACCTTTACATTTCTCTGCCCCCAAGAAGTTTTTTTCCAAATACAGACATCCAGAACATTTCCAAATACAGAATACAAGCCTTAACAAACTTTCTGAGTTCCCATACACTTCGAAATTCTAAATTTGGAAAAGGTAACACTGCATGTTTTTCTTGGTAAAGTTGATAAATTGACTTTCTTCTTACCTTCTCTTCTAAAATTCTCACTCTTTTCTTCAAAAAGGAGTTCTCCTTCTCTGTCTCCTTTAGCCTTTTCTTGATATCTTCATACGCAGTGACAAGGGCAAAGTGTGAGGCAACAGACTCATCTCCACTGTAAGTTGAAACAGGAATCTCCCCATCTCTCTTATGATGGTTGTCTGCTTTTTCATGGTTCAAAATACAGATGTCATCCTCTATCAACTCCTCCATGACAGCTGTGAGTAAAATTTTCAAATACGTGAGTAAAAAAGACAGATGTGAGTAAAATTTTCAAAAAGACAAATTCATCAAGAGTCTCAAGTCTGAAAACCTTCCAAAATAATACTGGAGGGTGTTTCTGCTTAAGTATGACAACAAGACTGAATAACTGGGAAACATCTTTGTCTTGCAGAAAATCTTGAAACCCATTTTACATTTAAAATACGCATGTTAGAAAAAAAAACCTGTTGATAAAAATATTTCAAGTACGCACCAGATTTATGAACCCTTGAATTCCTTTTTATTAAGGTTTAACAGAACCCTATAATCTTTGGCTGTTACCAAATATTTGAACTTCACAGAAACGTCTCATTAGAGTTTTTGCAAGTCAGCACTGAACTACAGTAAAAGAGATTACAGTTGTACAAAATCAACCAACTACAATGTTTCCTGAGCACAAGCACACCAAAAGGAAGGCATTTCATTTGATTCATTCTTGAATGCAAATATCTATACATTTCTCAAACTTTAAAATGGAACCCTAACATACACTAGCATTAATCCTTAGAAAGATGGTACCAATAGCTACTCTTTAGTCACAGTAGAAAACATCCTGCCACACAACTACAGTCACTCTTAACTGCAAATAAGGTGTGAATGAAAACATGCTTAGCAACATGAGCCGTCTCAATATGCATGTAGAAAACTGACAATAATCTGACCATAAGAAAAGTATCACCGTCACTAGGCAAATCCACCCGAGTAACAAACACAAAGTAATCACTGAATTGAGCTTTCATTACAACACATTATTTAGGCAGAGTAAAACATTCAATGAGAAGAAAGCGTATTTTCTTATTGTGCTCTCCATATTCTTTCTTAAACTCTGGGCCTTAAAAGAGAAGCCCCAACAGCATTTTCCTTAGTGTTACTAGTTACCACATACAAGTTTAGGGTCATTCATGTGGATTTAGTTACGAAGTTCAAGATTCCTTATCTTTATGTGCGATACTAATGAACACAATACAGTATTTGAAAACATTTTTCCCCACCCTTAAACAAACTACTGACGTTACTACTACCAAAAGTAATCTTCCCCCCACCCCCAACAAATCCTTCAGTTCCTGATGATTAGATAGGAAACCAACAGAAACGCTGGAATGAAAGAAATGAATGGAATGAAGACAGCTTGTTTTGAAGAAAAAAGGTTTTTCAACAGAGAACTGACCCGATCAGCAGAACTTTGCAGGAAAGACATGGACCGGTGGGGGTAAAAAACCACACCCACAATTGCTGCATCTGTTGTGTATTTGCTATTTAAATTACTAGACTTCCTCATTAGACTAGGATATTTGTTCAGCAATGCTAAGAGGTAAAGGGATCAACCATCTCGGAGCTTACCTATGTGGTCAAGTTTATCTCACTGTTTCTAGCAATGGAAAAGCTTACATGGACTGCAGCTCGATGAAGAGCTATATAGTACAGATAGAGCTCAACAACGGTGCTGTTATCCCGTTTGTCTCAATTTGCTCCAGGCCAGTTAGACAACATTATAAAAGCTGTGACAGCTTGTTTATTCTAGACAACAATGGAATTGCAACAGTAAGAAAACTAAGCTTATATCAAAACTGAAATCCTTTGAATGGTTATCTTAAGGAGGTAAACAGATGCCTTGTATACTGTTTTATGTATTCTAGATTAAAAAAAAAGTGATCTAAGCTTCCCTTGCCTGTCACTCCACCTCATAGTTACATAGAAAGAAGCTTGCAAAGAAAGTTTGCTTCCTTTTCCTGGTAAGAATAGGTTGTACACGTTCCACATACAAGGTGACATTGACCAAACGCACTGTCATTCAAACTGCATTACCTGATTGAAGGAATTGCTTACTGCCTTTATGACCTTCCAAAAGAGGAAGGCCTTCCAAATAAGTAAGACTCAGTATGCACAAATATTATTTTTATAAATTCAAGTACACCCTTAAACTGCACCTACTAATAGAACTAGTTACACTGATGGGTTTTTTACTTAATAGATCTCATTTAGCTTACACTATTATTGAACTCTGGACTTCTGATACTGCTCTCTAAACCAGCACTGGATGCTATTTACAACACAAACGATCAGCCTCCACATAATTCGAAGGGGGCTTATAATCCATGTTTTTCTACATTTCAATACGCAAGATTAACATTTCAGGAAGATCTGGTACACACATTTTGACTAATCTTTTTGCACACTAAGAGAAGACAAACAGCCTACCAAGCAGAAGTCTACTCCTGAGAGACAGGTGCCCCAAATAAGACAATTTCCTCTCTGCTCATCCCCTTATAGAAGAGATCTGATGATGATACATTTTGGAGGGGAAAGTGGCAACAGACACTGCGCATGCTTAAATGCAGAAAGTGGGATATTCACAAGGAATGGCGGGATTTTTAAACTGTTGGCTTCAACTAATAACAAAATTCTTATCAGTCTCTGGACTGGAAGTTCAATAGCTTCAGTCAAGAATGAAAGCTCACCGGATATTCACATTGTACGTACTTCAATAGAGATAATGAAAAATAAAAAGAAAGTATCAATAATATCCACATACCACATTTTACTTCTACAGCCACAAAAAAAGTGCAGTCGTTCCAGCTTTAGAAGAAACGCAATTCAAGTCATCACTGTAGTCATGCCCATCACTTTCAAGGAAATGGACAAAGTTATGTAAATGCCACTGAACACCAATTTACTCAGAAATTTAGAGCATCACATGGAGGAAAAAAATAATAAAATTTTTACTTTACTGCAAATTTAGCATAAGATCACTTGAAAAAGCCACAGTGCAGACATTTCATAAAACAACAAGCTTCTGATATTTTGAGATTTCCCCCTTCCTCTTAAAGGACACTTCTATTTTTGCAAAGACGACTACTCTCAAAACTGAAAGCATCTTTTCCTCATAGAATAAAAAAAAAAAAATTCTGACTTCTAAGAGATTTCCTTATGCTATTGCCAGTCATAATCTGAAAAGTCTTTACATATTTCACTCCAAATAGCTCCCCATTATCTCCCATAATAATGTTTTCTACAAAACAGTCTAGTTTTATAAAACTGCAGAAATTGCAGCAAATTTACAGAAGCAAAAAATAAAGAAAAACGCATTTATCAAGTATGAGTTGATACAAAATAATTTTAATAATTAAATCTTATCAGTAAGCATCACTGTTGTCTGTGCTTACTGAATATTACTCATTACATATTTCAAAAGGTTTCAAATCTCACAACCTACACAGCTATACAATACACATTTCTAAGGAAAAAAGGTGCTATGACTTCTGTATTGGATAGGCACATGATGACTCAAAGGCAAGTAATAATACACACAGCGTTACTGCAGTAGATGTTAGATGGGCACAGGGAAGAAGTTGCAATAGAAAATTAGAACAGCATTGCTAAGAATATCTACATAAATCAACAAAACGTAAACCAAACCCAAAAAAAAAAAAAAAAACCAAAAACCCAAGCCAGAAAAGTCTCTCTCTATATAGCAAAAAACTTTCTGATTTATTTAAAAGAAAAAAACACAAACCAAAACAAGCAAACAAACAAAAACCAAAAAACCAACAAACACACAATTTCTCCTGCACCTGCTTAGCTGGTATGAAAAGGCCAATAGAAGATATAAGCTCATACAAGAATAAAACCTGGCTGTTAAACAGTAAGATCAGTTCTATAAAGGTTACTGTGAAACACATAGTTCACCCAGCTCTTTGTTGTGCTGTCAGGAAAAAAAGAAAAAAGGAAATAGAGAAGTATTTGTGAGAATGCTTTCTCCGTAAGAAGCTCTGTTAAGACATTTAAACAATGAAGAGAAACCCTTAGAAGACAACGCTTTACACAAACGGGATTGTATCTGTAAAAAATCCCTGACAATAGCTGCGGCCTTTAATTCTACTGTTTAAGGGCAGGAACACAATTTAGTTTCTCCGCTATCATATTACGTCATTTAAAAAACATGAACTGTAAAGGGCAATTGAAGATGTGCCTTCTGACACAATACATGTATTAGGTTATCCACAAGTTATAACTCCTCAAACCTGGCCGTGGCAGAAGAGCTTGCAGAACAGCTTGCTGGGTCCAACCACAGACCTCCGCCTGCCTTTTATTCCATTTGGCTCCCCCAGCTGAAAGCTACACGTGCGTGCGCTGGTGCAAACGCCACACAGCTGTCACTCTAGAGTACCTGAGTGAACACGGATCTCTCTGGAGTTGCAATGCATGAGGGAATCTGTGCTATGGTGACCAGCTAACACGAAAGATTTCCCCCTAAAATATTTAAAGTAATATACAGACAAGTTATTAATGTTTATGAGTAGAATTAATACCCACTCAGCCTACTCAAAGCAAGTTTACAATCCCAATTACCACACATCCCATCGTAGGAAGGGATCCCTAATACTTGCCTCTGTCACAGAGGCATGTTACATTTATAAATTTTTTTTAGAATGATCTGCACATGAAACAGGCTATTTAAAAGGACTCTAATCTCTATTTCCCAACATTAAATGAATATCAGTATTAGCATTTGCATGAAATAATTCATGTTCTCCAAAAAAAGAAAACACTCGACAGGATATAGTGTTAAGTTCTAGAAGTAATTACATCCACGGCTTATAAGCAGGAGTTTGAATAGATGGCATACTTAAGTTATCTTCCACATACTGTAGAAAAGAATGTTGTTTCCAGAAATCACTTCTATTGTTCATTGATGCCTTATGCAAGTTATAGAACAGCTTTAGGATTTAACATATTAGATATCTTGAGAATAAGAATGTTTTCCTATTTCTTACTAATGCTTGGCAGAAACATAGCTTTTCTCTTCACAGAGCTTTACAAATATTAGTCATTAACACTATGGGAGGTAGTTAAACATAAAACACATTTTACATATGAGGAACACAGTTTAAATGAATTCCAGGATGCAAAGGCTCTAATAGCAAACAGACCACTGCAAATGGATTTCTGTAGTTTGAAACCCTAACCTTATACTTCGATCAGCAGGAAAGACAGTAAAAGCAGGATTACATGAAACTCTTCCCAGTATCAAGCAGATTCCCATTTTGACCCTTCTTGTGCTTTGAAGAATAGAATGGTTTTTGAAATATTTTCAAATGCCAAACAAATAATTTCAAAATGGTGGTTTCCTGATTTTTTTTTCCTAGTCTACTGAGAGTCTGAACCATTTTACTTTACCTCTCAAACTTCATAATGTTAGTATGAACAGTTTCTAGGTGTTAATATAGAGCATAATTTTTGTACTGGTTTACCTTGCCTTACATAGAAGGGTGTAGACGTGCACGTAGGCATAAAAACAAAACATTAAATTCAACAAATACATTTGATCCATGGAAGCCCTGAATGGGTGTGTTGCAGCCCCCAACTCAATTTCATAATAATGGGTTTTTTTTTTGAAAGATGCTCCAGCACAGCATCAAAAAATACAGAATTCCTGCAGCTAACATTAAAAACTTCACACAGGATATGCTACACAGTACTTAAGCTCCTAGCATGTCATTTTGCATCTCTCAGAGGTCTCAAGTTCTCTGTGATTCCAGTCCTGAGCAATCTGTTCTACAGATACTTTTTTCCTGTTAAAAAAAAAAAATCAAAACACAGACCTAGGCTCCACTTTTAGAACAAAAGCTCTACATATGTGCATCCTAGTAGCTGCTAGCTTTGGCCATTGCTTACCCTTCAGTATGGACAAAGTCCACAGCTCTCCCTAAGAATCCATGCTTACAAGGACACAGCTCTCTCTTCAGTTTCGATATACTCAGTCCTCTTCACAACCACATCAGCTAAATCAGAACTTCCAATTACTTCATCTTGCTGCCTCCAGGAAATGGAAAGTTATTGTCTCAACGCTCACAAACCAGATCACTGTAGTTCATCTGTCGTGAATATCTGCATGAGCTACAGAAGCCAAGCAGACTCCCAGATTTCCTTAAAAACAACAGGCATTTTTCCTCGAATTTCAAGCTTTTTACAGTAGTCATCCACTCTCACAGGAGCAAGAGAAATTTTAAAAAGCCCACTTTATGACAACACTTGATAAATTTTATTTTCTCTAAATAGTTTCATCTGCCAGTATCTTTGTTGCTAATTTGCAAATACTATGCACCCTCCTAACATATACAATTTGCCTTTTCATGGATGCTCTCCCTAATCACCATCCCTGACAACTATCAGAAAAGGAAGGAGGAAAAAAAAAAAGAGTTGTAGTCAATTAAATATTGTCCTCAAATATTTGAAGCCACTGTGACATATGATCCTGTTTATTAAATTATCAGATTGAATCCTGAAACTCGTTAGAAGCAATACTGCCAAAGAAACACAGGAAGGAACAACATGCATTCTGGCTGTTAAACCTTTCTAGCATCAAACATAAGTTTATTCAAAGGTTTCTGAGAGAATCATATGTTCTCACACTAACATTATTATTTTAACACACTTTTTTGGTGTTCGTTCCTTCCCATTTCAAAATGTTTATAAATAACAACTACACCAACATTTAGGAAAACTATGAGGGTTGGTTTTTTTTTTTTTTTTTTGCTTTCTAAAAAATGTCTTCTTTTGTAAAATGTACAACGTCCTACCTTCCGGCTGTAAGTTTCCTCCCACTCAATTCAGCTGTCAGATTAATTCATGTTCAGTAAGTTCACACGTTCAGTGTGAAGGTATTGTAAAAGCCTTCTGTAACTCCATTAACTGTTAATTCAACTGGAAACACCTCACCTGTTGCAGCTACTGGAATGCAAGTTAAACTGAGTTGCGCTGATCGTCCTTGGTCATCCTGTAACTCACTAACATATTCAGGTTTACATCTCATCATTTCAAACGAACCCAACCATTTGAACACAAGTTCCTGTCAGCAATTTGAAAGTGAATTACTTTCAACATTCAAGTTACTTATGCTTCACTCCCCTTCCCCAGCATCATTGCGAATTTTAGGAGCATCTACCATTTTAGTATACTGTGAACACCGCACACCTATTACCTACATGATTACACACATGATTACATGATTAGTTGACAGCAAGCTGAACACGAATCAGCAGCGTGCCCTGGCAGCCAGGAGGGCCAGCCGTGCCCTGGGTGCATCAGGCACAGCACTGCTGGCTGGGCGAGGGAAGGGATTGTCCCGCTCTGCTCTGCACTGGTGCGGCCTCACCTCGAGCACTGTAGGCAGCTTTGGGCACCACAGTACAAGAAGGACATAAAACTGCTAGAGAGTGTCCGAAGGAGGGCTATAAGGATGGTGAAGGGCCTGGAGGGGAAGACATATGAGGAGCAGCTGAGGTCACTTGGATTGTTCAGCCCAGAGAAGAGGAGGCTGAGGGGAGGCGTCATGGCGGCCTGCAGCTTCCTCACGAGGGGAGCGGAGGGGCAGGTGCTGATCTCTGCTCTCTGGTGACAGTGACAGGACCCGAGGGAACAGCATGGAGCTGTGACAGGGGAGGGTCAGGCTGGATGTTAGGAAAAGGTTCTTCACCGAGAGGGTGGTCGGGCACTGGAACAGGCTCCTCAGGGCAGTGGTCACGGCACCGAGCCTGCCGGAGTTCAAGAAGCGTTTGGACAACGCCCTCAGACACAGGGTCTGATTTTTGGGTGATCCTGTGCAGAGCTGGGAGTTGGACTCATGATCCCTGTGGGTCCCTTCCAACTCAGGACATTCTATAATACATAGTATTTTTAATCAATATAATTACAGTAAAACATCTAATGAAAAACATAAGATGGATTGCAAACTTGATTCTGAATAAATCACATTCCGATGGGGTCTCTAAAGTCCCTTTCAGCAGAACCCATCATTGACTTCTGCCAAGCTAGTCACTAGCCTGACTCTAGCATTAATTCTAACTTCGCCATTTTAACAAACTCAATCTCATTGCCACTGTAACTGTTTTATTGAATATGGACCCCTCTATCTGGACTTCGTCTGCTTAGAGAACTCATATCAAAAGGTACGCTCACACTATGTTTTATCCCATTTCCTTCAGCCTTTTCATGCATTTTCTTCAATATCTATTCTAAAGAAATCAGGTATCGATAGCATGCTCAGTAATAGGTCTGCACTTTTTCAGGTTAATTTTCACTTTCCTAAACCTCCATCCTTCATTTAACATTTTCCTGTCATAATGCACAATCCCCAATTCAATGGTTCTAATTGTACTATAAGAACAAATGCTACTGGATTTGCAACTTCATGTAACAGTTTTTCCAACACCGAGATGAATTTATTCTATTTCTCCACCCTTAGTATACTAAATGAAGGTCATTCATGTATTTGACCTGATCATTTTCACACTTTTCCCACCCTTTAACTGTCATATGGAAAACAGACATACTGAAAACAAGATCAGAGTATTTGCTGAAATTTAGGCCAGCCTAAAATCTGATTTATTACCCATTTTTGCTGCACAAAGGTGTCACTTCATCCCCTTTTCTCTTTTTAAGAATTATTTACTATTTAATTTTCATGGTAAAACATAACCTAGCTTGAATTCTTGTCAATCATCACTTTATGCTTTTCTGAACTCTACACTATAGCATACAAGGACTGAAAAAAATACGGAGTTCTAGGAAAAATGTGGTAATTTTTCTTTTTTTTCGGTGGGGGTGGTTAAAAACCTCATACAATCTGTTCTAGAGTTCACTCAACAAGTGTTTTCTGTCTCTCCTGATCAAAAGAATTTAAAGTTTTCTACATGTTTCGGACCTAAGCTATCCAATAAAAATAACTGACTTCACTCACACGTCAGTAGCTTAAACGTTGTGCTCAAACTTTGGGGTAACAGTTTCCTACCTAAGTTATAGTGGGATCAGTTATTTCCGAGTTTTCATGAGTTTTTATTAATACCCACTATTTGAGGAACTAAACGTAGTAGTACTCTTAGATTTGTTTTGGTTTCTATGGTAAAAGTTCCACAATACACATGCTAACAGATAACCAGTATTAACAGCAGTAGCAGCATTTGATTACATATATCCAGGAAATTAAATGTTTCCCGTGCTCCACAGACAACTATCTCAGAAGAGCATTTGACCTTTGGAGCCCAGAATAGACTTGACTGTTACAACAATAATTCTCCCCCCACTCCAGTTTTTCCAGAGCTGGTTTCCAGTATGCTGATTTTACTGCATGCACACAGCATAAGACAGAAAGGAAATTAAGGGATTCTCCCAGAAATGCAAAAGCTCATAAGACCACTCACTGGAACAGTTTACAGCCCAACATGCTCATACTTACAAGTTGCTGGGGAACTGATTTATTTAAGGAGATTAATTTCCCTGCCAGGTAAAGCACGATGATTTTCAAATATAATTTCTGAACAGCTGACAGCATCACTAGTATATAACAGTATCTCAATACTCATCTCTATTTCCTTCCTCCAATGCAACATGGCCTGCAACACCTGTATTCCAGTCTGCTCTAGCATTTCACCACGTTCCCATTTCCACATCTCACACCAATAACCTTAGTTTGTCCATTTCCTTTGCCAGATCCCCCTATATTAATGGCCAAATTATGATTGTAAGAACTCACCCAGGTTTTCAGCCAATTAGGTGCAGCTTTTTGACTAGCTTTATTGCCTACCTGAGACCCACTCCCATCTCCTTATCAGTACCTTTAACCTGTGCTGACCGTCCCTCAGCGGGGATGGCCTTCTTCACCCAGTCACACTTTGCCTGTAAAGCGAAAGCCGGCAGGGGCGTTACACAAGACCCTAACGACCGTTCCGTCTAAGCGAAGGGCTGTTTTATAAGAAAAGAACCTAAATACCGGCCAGAACCGCCCCCAGCGGGAGCCAATCCCCCTGGGAGGGGGGAAGCCGCCCAGCACCCCGGGGACCCCAGGCGAGAGGCAGGCCGCGGGGCCGGGGCCGCCCACACGCAACGTGCCACCGGCGGCCTCGCGCCCGCCCGCCCGGCGACCCCTCCCCAGCGCCAGGACCAACCTCTCCGGGCCTCGCTCGGGCCAGGCGCGTCAGTAACGGGCCGTCACCTCGGCGCGGAGACAGCGCCGGCCGTCGCGGTCTNGCCGGCCGCTGCGGGGCGCGAGCTCGCGGCTCCCGCGTGTGACGCTGCGAGGCCGCCGCTGGGAACGGCCCCGCTACCAAGCGAGCGGGCCCGCTCCGCGTCCGCGCCCGCTCCTCCCGGAAGCTCGAGGCATGGCCGCTAGGAGGGGCGCACCGCGTCCCGGTTCGAAGCAAGGCCCCTAAAGCAGCGGAGATCTGCGCCTTCCGCCGGGGAGCGGGCCCCAGCCGGACCCGCAGCGCCACAGGAGTCTTCACCAGGAGACCGGGTGCACAGCTGTTTGAGCACTGCTGTTTTTTTTTTTTCATTATTGTTTTACTTTTTTAAAACTATGTCCGGCTCCTTGAGACGTTTACACCTGTGTACAATTAGAGAGGTAGCAAGTCACAGGGTAGCATTTGACATCCGTACCCGTCTTGCACCAAGCACAGGTAAGTGCAAAGGCAGAGGTGAAAGAATCTGTTGCTGCACCAGGATGTCAAGATCATCATGCATAACCTCACCTGACAAAACCAGACTTTTTTCCCTCTGTCAAGTTCAAAGTGAAGCGAGAATAAATCTAAACCACAGTTCAGGACCTCTGTTTTAGGGATCAAAACAAGCTGACTCAGCAAGTCTAATCTAGATCTACAGGGGAGAGCAACTGTGCTGTTCAGGAGTTATTTAAGACTAACAGGAGTTTCCTGCTAAGAAAACAAGCAGTTTGCTTTTATGCTATGAAAGCTCCCCAGCCGTGTCCCAAAGGGCATTTTGAAACTATGTCACAAAGCCAGCTGGATCAAGGAAAGGGTACTAGCATGGAAAATTGATCTATATATGGAGGCACATTTGGATATTATGTACTCCCTAAATATAGCATAACAAAGACCAAATGAAACCAGTACCACAGTCTGCTATGGGTAATGGATTGTTATTCAGACAAGAATCTCATTAAAAAACAAACATAAGATCTCCATTAGTCATGTTCATAGACCTCAAAACAAGTTAAGTATTCAGCATATTCACATTGTTTTTTTCACCAGAAGTTTAGGTTAAACACAACCTTTGCTTTTTATGAGACAGTGCTCTGGTTTCCACTGTGTTTAAAATCCTGATTACCAAAACCGTTGTCCTTTTAAGGTCCAGGAATACTATTTCTAAGTTAACACCTCTTCTCAGTAATATAGCATAGATCCAAGTCTGTCCTTATGTAACAGAACCTCTGTTCTGTCTGTAACTTCAATGAGCGTAAAGATCATAAAACATGTTCTTCACAAAAGGTAATGCCTTAGCAGCCTTTGCACTGTCTTTGCAATCCTTCTGCATCACTACAGTAGGACAGAAGGGTGCATTACAATAACATGGAAGAACATTAATATATGCAATTAAAATCCTTGCCAGGTATTTCTCTTATATGTTGTTAAAGCACAAGTAACATTTAAATACAAAAGGCATTTGCAGAATTTCAGTTATGGGTTTACTCTTCTGTATTATATTAAGTTCCTTTACAAGAGTCACCCAATCTTTTTCAAGATACATCACTGAAACTGACATACTAAAGTTTTCAACATCACGGCATAATTTCCTTGAAATAGTCATTACATTGAAGCTATTGCTACAATATTAAGTTTCATCAACTCATCAAGTATCCTCAGGCTACTCAAAACAGAAACTTATAGCAAATGAACCGAGGTCCTTCAAAGAGAGATAGCATATACACAGACGAATGCAAAGCAGGAGACCACTCCATCAATCTTCCAAACACCATGAAAGCAGAAGCGCAAACTGTTGTGCCTGCAGAGTACGTCCTGCAGAAAGGTAGATGGGAACGCAACTCTACACAAGGTCAGCAGCTAGCTATAGAGGTAGAAAAAGGCAAGAAAACACCCCTTCTACCTTGATTTCCAAAGTCCATTCTTTACAGAGCTAACCAAACCAAGTTCTTTATTAGATGTGAAGAGTCCAACATCCTCGTGGAGACAGCAGAGCACACGGAAGGTAAATCCTCACCTTCTCGCTGACTCAGGCAGCTGGAGCTTGTCAGTGCTGCTGTGGCTATCGCTACAGAGCCTCTTTGAGAACTATAAGAAAGGAAAGATTTGATATCAGAAAAATATATGCCAGAAGATAAGTATTTCTTATGGAAATACTTTAGAATAGGTTTATACTTCATTAGCAGAATTTCTGTTACAAAATTAAAACACAGAAGCCTGACAGGGTGATTTTGTGACTAACAAATCGTGAGTCAATACTAAGAATAAAAGCAGAGCCCGCCTTTGCTTCCATATCGTAGGCTGTACTGTCCCACAGCTCGCTGAGGTGTTCTCGGCCCCTGACGGAAGCTGGGGCTGGACAGGAAAGCCCCGCACCCCGGGGCGGGCCGGCCCTCACAGCCCGCCGACAGCCCCGGGCCGCAGCGCAGCACGCGCCTGCCGGCGGGAAACGCCGTTAGGGGCGCGAGGCCGGGCCGGGCCCCCGCTCGCCGGCTGAAGGCGGAGAGCCGGCCGCGCCGGTTAGCGGTGCGCGGCTTGCCTCTGAGGTGCGCACAGCTAAGGGGAAAGAGAGAGCCACAGCAGCCGCAGCTCGCCCACCCCTGGCTCGTCAGACCCCAGCAGCCACGTCCAGCCCCTTTTATGCGCGGGCGCTGTTTTCCTCGAAGCGATGGGTGCTGCTTAAATACCGCAGGTACCGCGTGTGCTTCGGTTCTCTTCCGAAACGCTGGCAGCTTGCCTTGGGGAGGTGGTGCGGCCTGTGGTGCCTTCCCCAGCCCCGAGGGCAGCAGGTGTACCCAGAGCTCAGAGGGGTTCTGGGTTTGCCTCAGAAGCCTCCCGTTCCTCTTGTCCTAAACAAGGGTGAAGGAAATAGTGGTGGCAGATAGAAGCTTACTGTTTTGTGGCTTTTTTTTTTGATCTACTTAAGAAGCCTTTCTGGAAGTTTACTAGCTAGCTGTGATAGCAAGCTCCTCAGAGGATCCCTGAGCTGAGGAGTGTCTCCAGTTGCAATAGATCCATGTAGCTTGCTTAGTTCTAAGGCTGCTGTGTTGGAAGCCATGTTAGTTCAACTGATGAGTTCTTACAGAAAATAAAATGTTTTGGCAGATGAAGAATTAATTACTGTTGGGAGAAAGTTATTTAAAAAGGCTAAAAGTATAAAATATCCAAACCTGATTTTTTATTGTCATCTATAGCTTAAGTAGTTTTTGTTGGTGGTGAAAACTCAATGGCAAAACTTTGACTGGATTCAGCTGAGCTAAATTTCTGTACAGAATTTCTTCAACTGAGCTAAATTGTTCTGTACATTAAGAATAAATGTTTGTTTGTGCTTAGATGAATATTATTTGTAGACATTTCTACTTTGTCCCTTCCCTGTTTTGGGGTTAAAACAAAAATTGCCCCCTATTTGCATTCAGGGACTTTCACTAATTTTTCTTTCTATGTAGCTGAAATACTTGCATCCATCAGGCATGTTCTAAGCATCGAAGTAGGCTAGAAAGAACTGTCAATTTGAAGCTTTGTACAATTTTACAGCTGACTTGAAAAGATTCTTAGAAGTCATATTTTTACTTTTGTTTCATGTTGCCAGGAGGTAAATATGCATGTGAATGGGAATAGAAAAAAATAGGTAGAGGTCTGTCCAGAACTACTTTGGTGGTAAATACTGTTCTTTAGAATGCTCATTTTCAGGAAGGAACACTGTTCTGAAAGAGAATTTCCATTCCAAGTATGCTAATTTAAAGCTTTTATTACAGCTTTTAGAGAAATAGGTTTTGGATTGTAAAGGAATTGGGGGCAGGGGAAGGAACACTGGAGTTTCGTGTGAGTTTTTTTCACTGGCTTAATAAGTATGGAATCAAGCTAACTAAGCATTTTAAATGACATATATCTTTTTTCTTGCCTGTTTCATGTATGCATTCAGTTTTTTCTGCAGTACAATTAGGATATGGTGCAAATGGATCAGAGAAAATATTTTCAGTATGATAAAGAAACTAATGATTTATGATTTGATTATGTTTGATGTTTTGTTTGATTATGAAATTCATAAGCAAGTGATACTTTTATTATCAGTGTAGTAGTTTTAGTTCTGGCTTACTGTCTGTCAAATATCTCCTAAAGCAAAGCTATGGTCTATCTACTGTTAATGTCAAGGATTACTGCAGAAAAAGGTGGTAAGAGTTAATGATACCTCCAGAAAATCCCAGTCTGCTTTGACAGCTTCCCATTGCAAATTGTTCCTGTTCACTTGACTCCACAGTTAGAATTTGTATTGCTAATTGTCTTCTGTCTTTGTGAAATACTTTTACTGCCTTACGTAATTCTTTCCTTAAATTGCCGTATAGGTTAATTACTTATGGATAAGTAGCATAGCATCTTCTATCATCTTATTTATAAGCTGCTTTATAGTAAGTCTTTACATTGTATGAGTGTTATTGTTATTTCCAATAACAAACTGTTTTCTATTAAAATGTAAAAATACAAGATAGGGATGTTCAGAACTTGTGGCTCTCTGAAAACATTAGTTTCTATGAATTCAAAAACTACTGTATCCTGAGCCATCAGCGCTGTATTTACTTGCATAATGCTCAGAACTAGTTGGTGTCTAACACTTTATTACTCTTTAGCAGTATATAATCAAGGTATCCGAGCCAGATAGATCTCTTGAATGTCAGGATGTATTTTGGTAGCCTTCTTGCTAAAGGAATAGACCATGGTCTTGTCCTGAGCACACTAATTCATTCTCATTAGTTGCAATAAATTTGAACTTCCATATGCTAATATGACAAAAGCAGTTAAAATTCTATTACCCTCTTCTGACCATGCATTTAATTTTATTTCAGTGCTAATCCCAAACTGCTTGTCTTTTATGTGTATTTATTTTGATACCTTTGTAGCTAAAAGTCTTAAAAACTTACTTTCTCGAATATAGGCATTTTCCACTGTATTTCTTTATTTTTGTATAAAATGTTGTGAAATACATTAAGAAAGCTTAAGGAAAGGACAATAATTTTTATTCTTTTTGTGGGGGGGGGAGGTGTGTGTGTGTGTTAGAGTCAGAAGACTATAGGAAGGAAATGTTTGTACTCCTTATTCCCAAAAATTACTAAGTGATACTGTGATAAATAGCTGATTCGGTACCAGGAGAAGAATGAGTCATTTCCAGCTGAGTTAATTAGAGATTGGCTTAATAAGTGCTATCTGGTTCAATGGTACATACTATACAAGCTTTGTATTCTCGAGGCTTCTGTAACCAATGGAACTTTTTCAGTGGCTTCAGTGTTCGCAATGCCTTAGCTGATGCAAGAAAGTTGACTCCTCAGCTCAGGGGAAACTGAATGACCTTCCTGGGGCCTACTGTTGGTAACATAAGCGTGAACCAAGGAGGTCGTTTGGCATTATTTTCCATCTGTTTTATTCATTTAAATACAGTTGAACTGCTCAAGATCTAACAAGAGAGTTTCAAAGCCATAAGTTGGGAAGTGTGAAGAGGAGTGTAGAGAAGTCAGTCTGGTCCTCAATGGATTTGCAGAATGTTCCAGATGGCCATGAAAGAATTAATTTTGTTAATTTGGGGAGTGGAAATGTAGTTCAAGATAGATTGATGTACTCCCATGAAAAGCAGTGTTTTCCTGGGGACTCTTTTTTCTACTTGTTTGAATCATGAGAGAGGTATTAGGAATACTACAGTGAAAGTAAACTCCATGCTCTTCATGCTCCATGTCTTTTTCCTCATTTCTTTTACTGGGCTCTTGTATGAGAATGCATTTTTAGATGTCTGCTTGTCTTTAATGTGTCTGACAGAAAGAGTGGAGTATTCTCTGAACCAGAGGCTTTATCCTGATGTCAGTACGCACTTGATTTTTCTTGCATACATGTACCAGCAATGTCCTATTTTGCAGTTAAACCACTTAAAACAGTCCAGTTTTTAAGTTTTGGCTGACATACTCTAATCCGTGCACTGACCTGGCAAAGTGGGCAAGGGTCTTTGATGTCAAACTTGATCTCATTTTCAAATATCAAAACAATTCATTTTGAAGAGGGCTCCCTTTGTGCAATATTCCTTTTTGATTTAATGAAATGAAAAGCCAAGGAAGTTGTTAGATAGTTGTGCTTCTTATTCTCAAGAAAACAGAGCTGTTGTTGATCACAAGATGAGTGAAGGTAGGTGGTTACTTTTATTTAATTGTTGAAGTGTCATTATTGTGCAGGAGAGCAGATAAACTGTTGGCCAGTGCATGGGAAATTGCAGCATAGTAGCTGAGATTTTTACTGTAGTGCAGAAAGCAAAGAATTCCCTATGCTCTACTTGGGAGGGTGATTATTCTTGCAAATCCCATAAATCACACTTCAAAATCTTGATCTGGTCAAGAGCATACCACATCTCTGAGGAAGGAATGCAAGGAACAGCTTACAGATGAAAGAAGGCAATGTATTCTTCAGGGTCCTACCACTCTGTTTTAGAGCTTCAAACAACCAGAATCCAGGCAGTCCTGCAAATTCCTTTTCTTTCTTGACTCCCTCCTCCTTAGTTCTCTGGGCATTTAGGTTGCCCAGCACAGCTCAGCAGCTTGTTTACATGATATAAGTGAGCCTGTTCACTTGATCTGCTTGCAAGCCATTCATAGCAAAAAAAAAAAACAAAAACACCAGTTTAAGCTAGTTCTATTTTATTTACTTGAATGCATTTTAAGTAAAACCTGAACATGTCATCTAGCAGTTTTATCTTGAAACTATTCAAATGTATAACTTTAGGGCAGAGTTATCTGTGGCGCAGGGCATCAAACTGGAATTCAACAGTGAAGGTGATAGTATCATCTTGGCCTTTAAAATCTCAGAAGTTCAAAGCTTGACCATAATGAAGCTTCCTTCAGCAGATTGTACTCTAGTTCTTGCAAAATAAACAAGTGAGAACCTGGGTTTTCGTGCTTTGTTTTGAAGAAGATCAAAAGAGCTCAATCCCTTTCATTTGAATAAGGACAATGCTGAACTTCTCGACTGTCCTCAAGAATTCTGTGCTTGAATTTAAGGATCTATCTTGTAGTACTTCAGGTAGGAGTATTAATGTATTTTTTGAAACTTAGACTAAAGATTTTGAACACGTTGGTAGTAAAATCCTTGTTCGTGTTTTTTTGCTCCAGAAGTTGCAAGATTTTTTTTGCAGTGATTAGGTTTACTGTGTAGCTCTAGAGGAGCATATTTCAGAGGAAGAAAGTCATGTTTCCTAACTAAAGCTGACTAAATATTTTCTTGATGCTTTCCAAGAATGCTGGTTGTTGACATGCATGAACTGAAGAAATGAAGAGGATGTGATTCGAAGTTGAAACCCATCCGGTACATGCTGCTACAGATGTCAGAAGATCTGTTGGCCAGCACATCTTTGTGTGACTAAAACTCCTCTTTCCCAACAGTTCCATACTTTGCTTCTGAATTGTTTTTTGATCTCAGCTCAAGGAATTGAAAGAATTATTTCTAGATGGGAAATCAAACCATATAAGTCTGCTTTAAGTTAATTATGCATCTTAAATATTTGATATTCTTTTGGATTTAAAAATTATGAAGTGGAGATTTCAAGAGTATGTACTGACAAATATATTTTATGATTCTACTTTTCCTCCACAACATTTTTGTCTTTCTTATTCTACCTTCATTGGTTTATAGAGAAGTAGTTGAAGTAATGTTACACATCCAGTGACTTTGTTTTTGGTGTCCTTGCTTAGTGTTAAGATAAAATGCTTTTGTTGCAAGATGTTACTTTTGGATGATAAAGTATTCAAAAACATCTTTACTGATAAGTAAATATTCCTTGTAAAAATTCTGCTGTAATTGTTATATACTTTTTTCAATATAGAATAAATACAATCCAACACTTTTTTGAAGGATTGGCAAAAATTTAACTTTCCTATGGCTAAAAAAATGAGAATTTTATCTAGATGAAGTGTGGGTTTGGAGTTTAATGTTTCCCATTTTGAAATGGAGACCAGTTTCAAGTGATGATGCTATATAAATTTATACAAATCGGCCATGGTGTTGCAATAGGAATACTAATCTATGGTTGAGTAAGTGGTTTTGACAAAGTTTCCTGAATGGTCTGAGCTCCATAGAGATGGAAGCCGTTATATCAGTCCAGAGCTTCCTCTAGGAAATAGTTCTTGGTAAAAGTGTGCAGATGGCCAAGGTAGTGCTACAGATGTTGTAATCTTAATTGCTTGGTTGTTTTTCCTTGAGACGTGCATATATTTACTTTGTAGTATGTGCAGAATTATTTTATGTGCTTTTTCCCAAGTGTGGCCTAGTATGAAAAATAAGAGTCGTAAAGAAACATTTAGTATTAGCTCAATCACTGTTGAATCTGTGCTCGGTTACTGGGGTAAGATGATTTATAAGAAATTTCACCACCCATGACATTTGTGCTTTGTGTTGTTTCCATTGATACCTATTTACTGACTGTTTTGTTAGAAGTCTTTGTTTAAGATTTCCACTTTCTAATACTACTCGCCTTTGAGCAAATGCGACCTTTCTGATGATTTAAGACTTATTTTTAAGCACACAGAGACAAAAGATGTGTGCAAGCCCATCATATCCTTTAACTGACCAAAATCTGCTGGCTCCCCCCACCTGTTTCACAAAGCTTTCTGTTCTTTGGGGCTTTCTATTTGTTTCACTCTATTAAAAACACCAGTATCTTGCCCACAGATTAATATGTTGAACTCTTCCAAGCCTTTATCTGATGCTCTCCAACAGGCATTTGTTCTTTTGCCCATTTCTCTGGAGAACCTCAGACCAAGCT
>VXAL01002558.1:12750-24011 GCA_013399475.1 Chauna torquata
GTATGAACATATATGAGGTGAAAAGTATGGCTAATCTATAGTAAAACTAAGCATTTATCAGAGGAAAAACATGCTATGTTCACCTTAAAGTTAGTTTTTTTGCTCTTCTTTTTCAAATATCTTGTGACAGTTATTTTGTAGTTCATGCTTTCATCTGTGATGCAAACTTGTTATAAGCAATCAGCTTTAAAGACTCAAGTGATACCTATGACTTGTTAACACAGCTGCGCAATTGACAAAGTGATTTCAGCTAATAAAGTNCACCCCCCACCCCATGATTGTGTGTCATTTTCATATTAGAACAGGAAAGCTCTCAGTATAGTTTTGGAGTAGCTGTGTCACAACAATTTCAGGACTTTATCAGATCCTTTGTTTTGCCTAGAGAAGACTGGACCACAATCAGCAGTGTGCCATGGTTGTAAAACACCCAAAGAGGACAACTAACACTACTAGAAAGAATAATGCCCTTCACCATGGATATCTATGAACCATATTTGTTCTTGAATTATTGTCTACTTATGTTCTTTTCCTTCACTGTTCCTCACGTACTACATTTCTTTAACAGAAACAGGGCATATTTCTAGCCTATCAGTGTTTCAGCCCTTGTCATCATGAATGTGAAATACAACATTGTGAATGTGAAAGGTTGGTTTATAGGCACCAAACCCAACCTTTGCTTCATTCAAATGTCCTATTTGCACTTATTAAGGATATTGACCCTTTTGTCAAATATTATCCTTCCAGAGAGCAAATGTGAAATAAAATCATAACAGTTAGAAAATTTATGAAGTTGATAACAATGTGAGAAACAAGACAAAAATTCAGGAATCTTCAGGTAACTTCATGAGCTGATGGACAGAAAACCGACCTTTAGCAAAGTCTTTCTTCAGTTCAGACTCATTGGTAATTAAAACCCGAGATAATTTTAAGGAAACTCTCCTTCCTGTCTGTACTCATGACTAGTTTAATACAGGAAATGTTTTTCAAGAATTCAATACACAGCTTTTTCATTCTGTCCAAATCAATGAAATTAGAGTACCTTAAGATACTCATCTTAAGACCGTAATAACAAAGATCCTGGACATTTCTAAATAAGGCTGTCTAAAGATGTGCACCTCACAAAGCTAAAAAAAAGCCTCAACACAGAAACCAAGAGTAATCTCAACAAAGCTATCTTATGCTTACTATATAGATTCTAACTCAGAACTGTGACTGTTAAGCAGATGAAGGGATTTTTAAAAAGGGCATAAAACTTGCATTCATTTAAACTTTCTGAATATACTCTTTTATATAAAAAATAATATCCTTTGGTGTTGTCAAGAGTGGAATTTTGCTGTGGTCCAGCTGATAATTGAAGTCACTAGTAAGATCTGACTTTTAGACAGACATTACATGATTTAGTCCTTCACTAGAACTAAAAAGGTCTGGCCCTTAAAGATGTGGGATATTTAGATAAATTACTTAACACTTACCTAATGGTTCTGTGCTTAAGTTACCACCACATTTTAGTCTGTGGAAAAATGATGGATAAACCAGTAGCTCAAGTACCTAATGCTTGGAAAAAGTCTTTTACTTTTCTGATATGACTTTCTGCCTCTACCTGTGTGTGCCACTTGACTCACATCCCAGATTTCTGTTTCTTTCATTGTTGTTTGAGTCTAATTTTTTACCTTACTATTGCTGGGGCATGAAGTGATATGTTTGTAAATAGGTAGGTTCCTATTTCAGGAAATCGTGTTGCTGTGTTACACTGATCTTTCTTACGTGAAAAATAATGCAAAATATGAGTTCAATGTCTGAGAATCATTTGTGTCCGAATGTGTGTGGTAGCCATGAAGGATAATCTTCAACTGGCCAAATACATGCATCTACAAAGTAGTCATTTACCTATGAGCTTATCACTTGTGCACCCTTTACAGGCAATGGAAAGAAACAGGTTTTATGTGGCATGATTCATCTTCTTCAAAGGAGACTTAAAACTCTACTTAAACATTAGATATATGAGAAGCATCTTAATCAAGCTTATTACAGGAAATTGGCTCATACACTTTAATACTGTAAGATAACTAAAATTAAATTACTGTAATTGCTAGAGAATATGTCAAGCTTCTTGCCAAGAGCTATTAGACTCCAAGTGACCCTAAATTTAGCAGCAGTCCAGTTGTTGTAAGGGCTGAAAGAGCCATTCTGCCTGCTCAGTGTCTTTCCAAAGTTTTTTTTTTTTTTCTGAGGCAGTTTTAGAATTTACTCCATGGCAACCTGTATTTAAAGGGCTGCATACTTAGCAATCATCAGTTAGTTTTGTGGTGTGCAGTAGCACCTGTTCAGCTACATGGAATAAGAAACACATTTTCTTCCCCAGAAAACTTAGAATCTAATGTTGTTCAAAGTCAAATGAAAGCAGAAAAGCCATCAAGGGAACATAGTCATTTGTATGAGATTTACATATATGGACTATGAATTCAAAATTTATTGGTGGGAAATTTACTGGTGGGAAAAGAAAAAGGTTTTAGTATTCCTTCTGATCATTAGCACTGGTCATTGATGATCACCTGTACCATATACCCTTGTCCATCAGAAAATAGGCTTTTGCTAAGATGAAATCAAGATATAAAGTGTGTTTTAAGAGTGTGATTGTGGGCACCTTTTGAATATACATTTTTAAGAAGTGTTTACTTAAACATCTAAAAATCATGGCTCCCAAATGTCTTAAAATCTGTTGGAAATTTTGGCCACAATGATCTTAAATATTAATAATAATGATTCCCTAAGGGACTTTTTTTTTTTTTAACATATCTCATTCTTGAATTCTCTTGCTCCATTACACAATTAAGAATACGCACTATACACTCTAATGCTGAAGCTACTTTTTGTTGTTTTTGTTGCTGCTTTCTTGTTTTTTATTTGATGCACTGCATGAGGTTTAATTTCAAACCAAATTGATTTTATGAAGTTTGCAGATTTTCACCTTGACCACACACATCAGTACTGTTTAGTTGCATCCTCTCTGTAAAAGCAGTGCTCATCAGATATTTCACTCTATGAATACCATGTTGCAAATAAAACATTACAGAAAGTTTCAAAATGAAAGAATAGAGGAGAGGTAATTCTGTCCATTCTGTCCTTTTGTTCTCAGATTTCTTTTTCCTGAACCAGCATGTAAGTCTGGTGTATCCTGATTTTAAGCGTTTTCTCTTTCTTGACCGTTCTTCGATACTTGTATCTGTCAGAATCCTGCGTGTGTCTCAGGGCTGCTGGTTCTTGCTGGCATCACAGGAGAAAGCTGTGATCACAGAAGTACTTATAAACAAAATTAAAACACTGAGGAAGGAGCAGAGCAGTCATTACAATGTTTCTGTTAAAAGAGAGATATGTGCAAATAAATATATAATTCTGACTTAATTAACTTGTGTAGATGAGAAAAAGGATTAAATAGTGTTAGCCAAGCAGTCACTGTAGCAATAAATTGCAATTTTAAAATTATGATTCTTACTAACATAGGTTAATAGTCTCTGTTAGAGACATGGTGGTGGTATATTTTCCTTAGGTTTGTCTATTTTCTTGGTAGCCTCAGTAGGAATATCAACTGTATTCTTTCCTTTTTGTAGAATTCTAGCTTTCTCCGTCTCATAATATCTTTGGATCAGAAAAGTTGATCTTACCTTACTGTAAAACTCCTTTTAATTATCTGTATAAAAATGAGTATTGGGATGAAATCTGTGTCCTGGTAAGTATATATGCTTAGGTTTTGTGTTGTCTGTTTTCAGAATACTTAAAATGGAAAAGTATTATTATTATTTTATTTTCATGGAGGAAGAATTTTTTTCTTCTCCTATAATTTCTAGCTCCTACTTATTCAAGTAGTATTCGATCTTGTACTCCTTACACAGCAAAATATCTATTGACTGGATAAGACTTTAGTCTGAGCAAGGACTGTAGTTCTCTGATACTCACCAAATATACAAGCTGTTTGACATTGTCTTATAATAATTAAATTACAGTGTTGGCTTTTTGTATAAACACAATCAATCTCTTTCAAAATGTAATGGGTTTGGTGTGGGGGTGGAGGTTGCAAGGTGAATGTGCTTTCACTTCTTGATTAATTGGTGTCATTACCAGTTAACTGCCCTGATTAAATATCTATTTAAATACTTCATTTTAGAGATGGAATGTCTTTTCTTTTTATATACCAGACTAATACCTATTTAACTTGTTCATTTCACAATATCATAGCTTACATTTGCACATTACTTTAGATTGACAGTCTATAGAACAAAAGTCATTTTTGGAGGCTACATTAAAATTGAGTCTATATTTCAAAGCAAGTATGTGTCTCTGAGCATCATAATACCTAGAGCATAGATTCATCCCTTTCACTAGAGGCCCTCTATGGATGCAATCTGTGCATATGTACATTCCCTGTAGTTCTGAACCCTTCAGAAGTTTATTTGTTTAATAAAGAGTGCCTGTCTCTCTATAAAGATTACTGTGATAACTTGTCTCCTCAAATAGTCACCTAAAACATATATCTAGAACTAGGAAGAATGAATCCGGACCTAGAGCTTAACAATCTTTCTTCTGTGGCATTCAGCTCTAGGCTGAGATATGCAAATGTTTTCACAGCATTTAGAAATATTTATAGTTCTTTCAAAGGTTTCTGTTGTATCAAAAGATACTTATTCATGACCACTGTATGGAGTTTGATCTTATATCAATGCTGAATATTTAATGGTTAACTCTTGGCTGCAGAAAAGTACTGTGAGATATTAGGATTCACTTCAAACAGGGCAAAATTGTAACATGATTTTAGGACCCAGTATTGATTTTATTTTGAAAAGCAGTCAGCAGTGCAAAGTAGCCTCTTCTACAGGGACTTGAATACCTGAACAGCACTTCTATGTCAAAAGGCACAGATTAAGGAGCTCAAAAAATAATGGATGTGGGAAATCTCTAAAGGGAAAAAAATATATAATAATAATAATAAATCCTCTTCAATTAAATTACAGATAGTTTGGGCAATAGACAAGCACTGAAAATAAGGCCTCAGGTTTTGGAAAGACTAGGAATAGAGATGGGATTTTGATAGGCATAGACATGCAAACATATAAAACAATCAGAGTCATTAGGGAGAGAATGTTATAAGAACAGCTGAAGGCATTAGAACATACAAGTTTGTTCACAATGAACCAAAAATGGAGAGAAAGAAAAAGGCTGAAAATCTGAGGAAGTTTCTGGGCCTTTCACAAAATTTGTGATTGTTAATGAACTTTCTGGGTCTCCTGCAAGCTTAAATTACTCAGTTACATTAAACTATATCACAATGAACATTGACTTCTAACTGATCATTACAGTAAATGCTTATGATCACTCCAGCCACAGAAAGAGTAAAAACTTAAAAAAAAGAAGCTACCCAAAACCTCAATTAAACCTCAATTAAAGCAAGTATGTATGTCAGATAAAATAAGTATTTTGTTCATTCAGCTTTGAACTTGGGGTGACAGGAAGAATATGAAAGGTTGTGCTTTTCTTCAAAATACCCCCAGTTATGTTAATTTT
This sequence comes from Chauna torquata, assembly GCA_013399475.1. NCBI lineage: Eukaryota > Metazoa > Chordata > Aves > Anseriformes > Anhimidae > Chauna > Chauna torquata. The sequence continues at coordinate 18,307 of VXAL01002558.1, forward strand.
TTTTCCTCACAATCCCTTTGTCAAATCTCTTCATAATGGAAAAATTAAAAGAAGATAAAATATACTAGATGCATTTCACTGTGGCAAGAAACACACATCAATCCCTACAGTCTGATTTTCTTTTCACAGCAAAACTTGCTTGTAAATGCAGTGAAACTGAAAGAAATTAACAAGGTATATATTCATAGATGAAACAACATATACTTCAAACAGAATGTGCATTTTCTAATCAACATCCTGACACCAAACTACCAAATACACCAACTGTTGAACAGCAAGTACTAGCTAAGCAACATGAAATATTTTTGGAGTCATTTTATTGCTACCTACTTTCTGTGGTGAAGCTTAACTTGAAGGACAGGGGACACTGCAAACACACTGAACAAAAAATCACAATGTTGTAATGTGGTTCTGCAAAGTACTAAAGGATAGTTATGCATATAAATTGTTGTGATTAATTCAGTTTGTGAAATCAATACAGTTGCTTCCTTCTGAAACACTAGAGGTCAAGGGAGTTGTATTTATTCAAGCAAATTGAAGACAATTTTCTTTTTCTGTCAGAGAAAAAAACTTCCGTTAGCTAAATGCATAGTAGAGGGGAGCAGTAGGTGGCAAAATGTCCTGATAACCTGTGTGGGTCTTGTACAACTGTAAATAATCTTCCTCATCTGTATGTTTTCCTGTTTTATTATTTACTTTTTTATACAGTCTGGTAAAGTATTATTGTTTTTTCCAAATAAAATGTTCTGTAAGGTTGGATGGTAGTCTACCTATTGTTTATGCATTGTATACACTTAATTATTCTTCATTAATGTTATTTTAAAAACTTACTACTTCTGAAAGAAAAATCTATTCCTGCAATATGCTGTGGCATATTGAGCACACTGAACACGAGCATTCTATTCTCTTCATATTGGTGATGTGTTGTGGCAATTTTTGCTGGCTCTTATCCTTATCCAAAGTGTAATTTACCTGTCTTTTAGAATGTGTCTCTTCTGATACCAGATAGTACCAAAATGTACATTTCATTCTTTCCACAGTTCCTGAAGAACTGAGATCCTTGAGGAAATTTTTCTAGGAACTCTGTAGTTATTTTATTTTTCTATAACCATGAAATTATTTTCATTGTGAACATGCTCTGTGTTTCACATTTATTTCAAAAAGACCATATAATCTCCCAGTACAGTATGAATGTACTTAGCCCAAAATGAAAAGAAATGCAATAATTTGTTTTTATTTTTTGAAGTATAGAATCCATTTTAAATACATATCTTTTTTTTTTTTTTTTTAAGTAATCCTGTCTTCCGGAAACTCTGCTTCTTTCTCAGTATCTCTCATATATGTGTCAGAACTGAAACTGTATCTTCCATTGGTGTTATATTTATACACTCTTCAATTCTTACATAATTCTTATATAGGTTAAACTTCTATGGCCTTTGCTGAGAGTTTCTGTTTGACTGTCATTGAATGACTTTGCTCTAGCAGAAAGCTTCCTGTACTGAACATATATATATATAAAATCTTGGGGTCAGTAGCCTTCATTTACACTCTTCCGTGTTGCTTTAGATCTTGTTTCTAGACGAGCTCAGTAATATTTGCTTGTACTTCTGATCTTAATATTATATTTATCTTTAAAAGCCATGAATACAACTTTAAGCTAAGATAACCTGCCCTTCTTTCAAAGAATCATTACTTGAAAAGTTTATTCAGGAGCCCAGACAAAATCAGAGGTTGCAAGATACTGAATTAGAGCAGTAATGGTACTAAATGATACTAAACCAGGGATTTATATGGAGAATCCAGGATGTAGAGAGCAGAGATAGGGATGATAGGTCTGATAAAGAACTCCCAAATAAATTAATCCCAAATATATAATTTACAAATAAATAAATGCCTCTGATAATCAGACATAAAATAACCCACACTGCTGTTGAGTCATGTTTTATTATGGATAATCTGGGAGTCAAGATGGGCAAATGAGGTGACAAATGTTGCTGCAAGAGATAACCCATCAGGCAGAAGGACCCATTTTTGAGCCCTCTTTTTCTGTGTTGTTGTGACAAAAACCTGTCGGGCAGCTAAGCACCACACTGTTTGCTCACTCCCCCTCAGTGAGATGGGGGAGAGAATCAGAAAAAGGTAAAAGTGCAGGATCTTGTGGGTTAGGATAAGGACAGTTTAATAAGAAAAGGAATAAAACAAGACTAAACCAAAATCAAAATGAAACAACAATCAAACAAAAAAAAAAATAATGCACAATGCTATTGCTCACCACCTGCTGACCCAAGTAGTCTCCGAGGAATAGTAGCCTCCCCAGCCAACTCCCTCCAGTTTTATTGTTCAGCATGACACCACATGGTATGGGACATCCCTTTGGCCAGTTTGGGCCAGCTGTCCTGGCCGTGTCCCCTCCCAGCTCCTTGTGCACCCCCAGCCTCATCGCTGGCAGGGCAGCATGAGAAGCTGAAAAGTCCTTGGCTCTGTGTAAGCACTGCTCAGCAACAACTAAAACATCAGTGTGTTATCAGCATTATTCTCATCCTAAATCCACAACAGGGCACCATAGCAGCCATAATGAAGAAAAGTAACTGTATCCCAGCCAAAACCAGGACAATGCTTAACTTGATAGAGCTTCTTTCTTTTCTGTTATTTGTCCATGAAGCGCACCGGCATTAAGTGACTTTTCTTTCCCATCCAAGTAGCTCACATATGTTTAGTGTGGAAGGAGACAGAAGAGAAAGAAAATTGCTTATTTAAGGATGTATGGGATAAAGTAACCTTCCAGGACCAAGACAAGGAGTCATTCCAATACCTACAGTGAAAGGCACTTTGAAGAAGGAGAAGCTGAAGGAGACAAATATTCATCAAACTTCTGGAGTCTCATACAAGCATATGTATTGCAAGATCTGCACCTCGCAACGCCATGCCTCTACTCTCACATCCCCCAAACTCTACTCTACAAATGTCTTCTCTGAAGATCTGCAATGTCTACTCTTTGATGCTTAGAGAAAAACTGTGTAATGGGTAACCAACCTACCAGAAAGCACATATTGTACAAAATATATTTGTTAATACTTGAAGCACAATATTATTACGTGAAAAAGAAAAAACAAGCAAGCAAAAAAAAACCACACCTGCAGTGTATGATAACCATTCAATTTTTGAAATAAATACACCTCAGGATAAACATTTAAAACAGAAAAATAATTTTTCAAGCTATTTTTCTGAGGATACGTTATGTCAAACTGATAGGAATTAGAGAAAGTAAAAACCGAAAGTAATTTACATGTATTATTGTTGCTAGATGCTAACAATGGGGACATTATCTTTTCTTACAGAGCAATTTGTTTGATGTTATTTTGGCTATTTGCTTTTAGCGTGTCTCATCTAAAGTGAGTGCTCATCACTATAAGGCTATTTACTTTATCCAAGGTCACATCTAGAAATAGGTCTTTACAAGATTTTTCTTAATGCCTGAAAATCTCTCCTGCTTCTATTGGCCAAGCATAAAGTTCTTTGTTCTTCTTTACACCCACCAAACTATTTTCATCTTTCCAATATGTATATCTCCCATGCATTCTCCCTACTGATTTCTTTCCCTTGTTGACCCACTTTCCATCTATGTGATTTCCTTTCTTTTATGATTTTGGTGTCTTGGATCTGATACACATGTATAACCTGGAAATCAGTGCCCATTTTTTTCTACTGCAAATATGCCCCAGTTCTCAACAAAGAATTGATATGAAATGTGGAGACAAAGGCATAAGAGTTAAGAGGAATAAATATAAAGAGAGGAAAATTACCACAGCTAATACAGACATAAAATTAAAAACTCCAATGCACTAAAATAAAGGAAACTGAATTATATCTTACTCAGCATTCTGAAAGAACTGGCATGTCATACCAAAAGAAGTTTGAATATATTTATTTAAAAATCTGGTGTATTATCATATGTCTGGATAATAGCAAGTGCTTAAGAAGTCAAGAGAAGTAAACGAGGCAACCTTACTAGGCTGTCATAGAATCATAGAATGGTTTGGGTTGGAAGGGATCTTAAAGATCGCCTAGTTCCAAACCCCCTGCCATGGGTGGGGCCACCTTCCACTACAGAAGGTTGCACAAAGCCCCATCCAACCTGGCCTTGAACATTTTCAGGGATGGGGCATCCACAACTTCTTTGGGCAACCGGTTCCAGTGCCTCACCACCCTCATCATGAAGAATTTCTCCGTTATATCTAATCTAAATCTACTCTCTTTTAGTTTAAAGCCATTAGCCCTTATCTTATCACTACACTCCCTGACAAAGAGTCTTTCTCCAGCTTTCTTGTAGGCCCCCTTTAGGTACTGGAAGACTGCTGTAAGGTCTCCCCAGAGCCTTCTTTTCTCCAGGCTGAACAACCACAACTCTCTTAGTCTTTCTTCATAAGAGAGGTGTTCCAGCCCTCTGATCATCCTTGTGGCCCTTCTCTGGACCTGCTCTAACAGGTCCATGTCTTTCTTGTGCTGGGGGCCCCAGAGTGGAATGCAGTACTCCAAGTGGGATCTCAGGAGAGTGAAGTAGAAGAGGAGCATCACCTCCCTTGACCTGCTGGCCATGCTTCTTTTGATGCAGCCCAGGTTGCAGTTGGCTTTCTGGGTTGCAAGAGCACTTTGCAGGCTTATGTTGAGCTTCTCATCAACCAACACCCCAAGTCCTTCTCCTCAGAGCTTCTCTCAATCCGTTCTCCACCCAGCCTGTATTTGTGCTTAGGATTGCTCCAACCCAGGTTCATGACCTTGCACTTGGCCTTGTTGAACCTCGTGAAGCTTACATGGGCCCAGATCTCAAGCCTGTCAAGGTTCCTCTGGATGACATCGCTTCCCTCCACCGTGTCAACCACACCACACAGCTTGGTTTCATTGGCAAACTTGCTGAGGGTGCACCTGATCCCATTGTCCATGTCATCGACAAAGATGTTTCTCTCTGGTGACCAGCCATAGGACCTGAGGGAATGGCACGAAGCTGCAACAGGGGAGGTTCAGGTTAGATATTAGGAAAAGGTTCTTCACTGAGAGGGTGGTTGGGCACTAGAACAGGCGCCCCAGGGAAGTGGTCATGACAGCATAGCTGTCAGAGTCCAAGAAGAGTTTGGACAACATTCTCAGCCATATGGTTTGATTTTGGGTGGTCCTGTGTGGAGCTAGGAGCTGGACTCGACGATCATTGTGGGTCCCTTCCAACTCAGGATATTCTATGATTCTGTGATTCTATAATACCTACTATGATTCTATGCTGAATCACAGTGCCAGTCACAGTAGTGACCTCTTAGGAAAGCCACTCATCATTGGTCTCCACCTGGACATCAAACCGTTGACCACAACTCTTTGAGTGTGACCATCCAAGCAATTCCTTAATTACTGAGTGGTACATTCGTCAAATCCATGTCTCTCCAATTTAGAGACAAGAGTGTTGTGTGGGACAGCATCAAATGCTTTGTACAAGTCCAGGTGCATGATATCAGCTGCTCTTCCCCTATCCACCAGTGCTGTAACCCCATCAGGCCACCAGATTTGTCAGGCATGATTTGCCCTTAGTGAAGCCATGTTGGCTGTCACCAATGACCTCCTTATTTTCTATGTGCCTTAGCATAGTTTCCAGGGTGATCTGCTCCATAATCTTGCCAGGCACAGAGGGNACCAATAAAGACTGAAGCAAAAAAGTCATT
>VXAL01002559.1:0-67598 GCA_013399475.1 Chauna torquata
ACTGGTGCATGAGGAGAGATACTGGGGGTACTGGTGCAGGGGAGAGAGGGTACTGGTGTGGGGTGAGAAGGTATTAGGGATACTGGGGGGAGAGGGTACTGGTGGCACTGGNTGGAGCACTGGTGCATGGGGAGGGGGTCCTGTGGGTACTGGGGTATGTCAGGGGTGAGTACTGGGGATACTGGTGTGTTGAGGGAGGGGTACTGGGGGCACTGGTGTGTATGCAGATGAGAAGGGAAGATGGAAGAAGTAGCGAGAGAGCTGGCGTTTGTGGGAGGGGTTGCTGGTGGCACTGGTGAGAAGCAGCTGGGGTGCTGATGTGGGGTAGGGGAGGCTGGAGGTGCCCGTGACACTGGTGGGGGACACGGGGAGATGCCGGGAAGGGTGAACTGGGGATGTGGGGTGTTCTGGGGCGGGGGGGGGGCTGTGCTCAGTGCGGAGGGAGGGGACAGGCTGGGACAGCCACCCCTGCAGCCACAGGGTGCAGGACACGACACGCGCATATGTTTGGGGGAGTTCTTGCAGCAAAGAGAGGTTTGGGGTGTGCTGGAGGGGACTGGAGAGAGCACTGGGAGTGGGGAGAACTGGGGCAACTGGGGCATGGTGCGTACCAAAGATGTAGTGGTCCTGGCACTGAGCGAGCTGCCCTTAAAGTCACCAGGACCAGAGCAAGTTCCTTGGTAATTACGTCATTGATTATATTACCTCCTGGAAACAGCACGTCACACGTGCAACGCCAAGCAGGGAGCCGGGCTCCTGGCCTCTCCGTTGCAGTTTTAGTCGCTTGTATTATGGGATGAGCTCGCTGGTTTTGCTGGGTCCTGAGTATGCACAGCGTTACAGGCAATGGCTGCTCTGCAAAATTTACACATAGGTAAGACAGCGGGAAACAAAAGCACAGAAAGGTGAAGTGATTTGCCAAAGATTTCAAAAAGAAATCAGAACAAAACTGAAAATAAACCCTGAATCCCTTAATTCCCACTTCACCCAAGAGAGCGCAACCCTCCTGTACCACTTCTCCACTGTCTACCCCAGAGGTCTGCTCTCTCGGAGTAGTTGCTGGGATAAGATGCATTCCTGAAAATCTTTATTTTAAAGCTTCCAAAATAACTGTGCCCACATGGAGGCAGCAGCAGAACCGGCAGAGAACAGCCACGTACCCAGCTGATGAAACCATCGACAAATTGCTGGTGTCTCGGGTATCCGGTCCCTGTCGCAGGAGACAAATGCAATGTCAGCTCGCCCGCTGCAGGGACCTCCAAGCACTTCCCTTTCCTCGGCTCGAGAGCCCTGTGCAGCAACTACAGCTCATCAGCAAATTGCTGATCAGTCACACGGGGTCGCAGAGCAGGAGAGAAGCCACAGCAACCAAAGTGCATGAGATAGGAGCCAAATGCGTGTCACACTGAGAATATGCACACAAATGGCACTGCCTTAAATTCTTGCACATTCTTCTCTGCTTCTCCCATCTTATCCCCTAGGGCTAAAACCAAAGAGCCAGGTAATACACAGACTTCCATCTTCTACCTTCCCCTCCTGCTCCGTCTCTAAATTACTGTTCTTTGCATTAGAGATGTAGGAGAAAGAACCGAGGCTGTGCAGTTACCTGCCATTCATCCCTGGTTTTCCTTCCTCTGCGAGTGAGGTTCCCCTCCTTGCCCTGCATTTGTGTAGTGACAGCCAGAAATACAAAGCATTTGTTGTCCTAATTCCCAACGGATTATTTAGGTGGCTGAGTAACTTTCTGAGGGCTTTGTAAGAGGCCTCAGTGCCTCTATGTTTGTGTTGCCCTGGCAAAGCAATTTACCAGACCTGTGGGTTGGCGTCTGCGTGGGCAAGGAGTTAAATTTGGGAGCTGGTCTGAGAAATGCAACTTGACTCCGTGCTTCCTGTGCCCTCAAAAAGGTGCTGCACACTCAAAACACTGCTGCCTTTTTGCTAGCTTTGTCAACAGCTGCCAGCAGCTTGGACAAGGGCCATGTGATAGTGTCATTAACCTCTTCTCATTTACATCCGGGTCTTGAAAGAGGCTGCATCTCAGCTGTCTCGTGTGTCCTACTTTCATTGCACTCCCACTCTTGCAATCTTCTCCTGCCATTCTTCCCAAACTGCTGGAGCAAGTAAACAAGAAGACGTAGGAAATGGATTAAGCACACAAAAAAATCCCCCTTGCCCCAAACAATCTCTGCAGGAGCAGATCTGCAAGGCGAGCTGCTCTCTCTGAGGTCAGATTCTGCAGAATTCCTTCATTTACCTGTCCAGCCACACATTTGCAGTTGCTGTTCATGTTTTTCCCCTGCCCACCCATTTTGCATTTGTATGTGCACTCCTCAGGTGTTCGGGAGCTGTGCTCTAGGGTACACCGCAAACTGAAGAACACCTGTTTCCCCCTTCCAACCACCGCAGCATCAAGTCTGAAACCATACCAAAAAAAATTTAAAATGACATTTTTAAAAAATAATCTATTGCTTCTTACTATTCTGCAGTGACGACGCATGTAAAATGGCAGTCTGTCCTGTGCTTGTTCTCCACTTTGGCAGGAAAACAGTCAGCTGAGAGGTCCGAGGCCACAGGTCCAGCTGTGTGTCTGATAGTCAGGTAGGAAACAAACACCACAAGAAAAATCTATGTTTTCCAGCAGTGGATGTTTTCATGTTAATTTTGACCAAAACAAATTTTCCACTGTAGGAGGAAGAAATGACTCCAGTGGGAAACTTCCGTTCAGCACAGTGGTGGGCCTGCTACCACTTTCACGTAATAAGAAAATCAAGCGTTTGCACTAACTTCATAAAAACTAAAATTGCTACATCCTTTCAACCGCAGCAGTACAAGGATTAGCCCAGGACGGGACCTCACAAAGCATGAAGTGTTGTCCTTTCTGTCCGTATGTTGCAGCCATTCATTGCAGCCCCAAAGGCAGGATGTGATAGCTGCATGCTTGTTTTTAAATTTTTCAGAGTCTCCAGTCCTTATTCAAAGATGCAAAGAGCTGACACGCCAGTACTGTAACAGAAACACAAGCAGGGCTGGAAGAGATCTTGGAAAACCATGCAAATTCGCTCACCTCTTGCCCCAGGGTTTGTCCAGGGATGGTATTAAGACGTAGATAAACTAATCTGCTTAGCGCAGGAGAATAGCAGGTAGTGCCAGGTAGAAATGGACATACTCTGCTAATACCTGTGTATAATCTAAGCTGCAGTTCAGACAGGGCTGGGGGCTGATCAGCTGTAGATGGAGAAATTGTGATATAGACAATTATATGAAGAGATAAATGTGGTGTCTCCCTCAGTTTAATAAGATCAGGAATAAGTATGCTTATTTTAAAACATATCCATATATGTACAACATCTGAAAGCAGCTGGTTAGAGCAAAAGGCTAGCAATGATTGTATTCTAGCCTTACACAGTTCTTTATCTGGCCTCCAGCAAAGCACTTGCTGCCTCAGTTATCTCCTCTGAAAAGAATGCATATTACTGATTTATAGCACCTGCCTGATGGAAGGGTTTAAGCATCACTGCATGGGCTGATGTGGCTCAGGACAGGAGAAACTTTATTCCCCAAGACGAGCCACCACCTCCCAAGCCTCACAGGCTTCTTCGCTGGGGAGAATGCAGGTTGATGTGGAAGGAGATGGAGGCTGGAAATCGCTCAGTCAGAGTGGGAAAGAAGCAGTTCTTGGGGGGATCATGGACACAATCTATATTTCCGTCTATGAGAAAATAATCCACTGTAAATATCACTTCCCCGCATCTGCAGATAGCCCGAAATAACAGAGTGGTACAACCTACTCCAACCTCACACAAGCCAATACCAGCTCTGAAGCATATTAACAACTCTGAAGATAACAACAACGATTGCGAATGCTCCTTCTATTTAATTACTACAGGTCTAGTCACTGCAAGAGAGGAAAGAGACATTTTGTTTAGAAGATCTGGACAGTCTTGTACACGCAGTCTCACATTTTGCCGTGATCAAGCAAGAACATTTTGGTCACAGAATGAGCTTATGTCCCCTGGCTCCAGTCATGTGCCTGGTAAGGAGTGATAAGGAATGTTTAGAAAGTACTACATAAAACACTGTCTTCAGAGACTGCCAGGTTTACATTGCAAATAATAGGGTAAGCAGCACAGCTATTAATTTTTAAAGAACTACCTCAATAATGATTGGAAAAAATGGAAAAAAATGGTGAAGGGACTTAATGAAAAAAAAATCACTTGTTCATCACTGAAAATGCTAATCTGCACTCATCATTTTTGACTCATTTCCTGACTGGACCTTGTAGCTGCCTTTGCGGTGTGCGGTTTTACAGTCACGAAAACACCATAAAACAAGCTGGGTTTTGTTAGAGGCTTTTGTAGGGGGCTGTTTGTTTGTTTTAACAACTTTGGTTCTGTTTCCCCAATGCTGCTAGAATTACTCAAATATTTGTCATCCCAATTTGAACAAAAAGTTGGTTTGCTAGGAAGCTGCAAGATGCCAAAAACCAAACACAAGAATAAATCAAACCAGAAAACGAAAATCTTAACGATGCTTTAGTGCGGGAGATGTACACTACACAAATACACCGCGAGCCAATACTGGAGTTTAATGGCAATGAAAATACAACGCATTTTCCAACAGACACAAGAAGCAACACATCACTAATGGGCACGTCAGGAGGTGGAGAGTTATTCGGGATTTCCTTGGAGATGAGAGACTCTTGAAAGTGTCAGTAGGCTTGGAAAATGTGCTGGCCTATCTAGGTAAGCATATGCTGGGTTCATAAGAAGGAAGATTTTGAGGGAGAAGACTCAATCAGCTGTTTCTCAGGGTGGGATGATGCTTTGCATTTGATTTCAATCCGTCTGTCACCCACAGACGTGGAAACCAGGCGATGAACATTACACTTGTTCTCAGAGAAACCACACACACATACCACAGTGCTGGAGGATTCTTACATCTGTATAGAGCCGGAGGTGGTGTTTACTGTGATATTTTAGAGGACTTCCCCTAATGTATTAATGAAAGGATGAAAAAATTAATGATCTTGGGCAAAACTTGGTTCTCTCACTGCAAGATCCCAAGCTGATTGTGGGAGTTTTGCCTGAGTTGAGTGAAGGGTGTGGCAAGACAGCACTGGGGGGGGATGACACACGCCTGACAGCGTTGTTAAATAAAGTAGACTTTTGGGTCAAGAAAGTGACTGACTTTACATTTCACCTGTTCCCTTGCTGTTTGGTTCAACACTCGTTCACAGAATGGAGAGTAGAGCAGAAATGGGTGGCCATGAAGCTCTTTCTGTCCACCAGGATTAAAACAGGAGGGCTCAACCTTTGCGTTGCTGTGCAGCAGCCATCGCTGTGGTAGCAGCCAGCTCCCACCCCTTCTCAGATGCCCAGAAGTCTTCACACGAACTTTCCATGACTTTTAAAAAGAGAACTGCACGTTTTTTCTGGGCGTACCCGCAGGAATAACCAAACATAATGGGCTACCGAAGAGGTCAACCAAGCCTACAAGCTCTCTTCCCCCTCTTTCTCTTTCAGTTAAGGTCCTGAGCCAACGCTTCCCAAGCCACATGGCTCTGAATTTGGCATTTTACCACTGCACATCAGAAGCTGCCCAAACAACAGACATGGGGGCCTATGCAATCCTCCAGATTGGCCTGGTGACGCTCCATCTAGGGAGGCTGCTGGTTGAGGCTCGTTTCTGTTCAAAACCAGGCAATTTCTTGGTGCAGACTTGTGCAAAAAGTCAGGCAGAATCCCGCTCTGCTTTATTCCTGAAAGCACTCCTTGGGAGGGGAAACTTCATCTTGAAATAAAACTATGCTCCATTTCACCCATAAGACCTGCTTTAATGTGTCCTGACAGCCGTGACAATGAAAGGGCAGTCGTGCTGGGCATCAGTGGTACCGGCCAGCCAGGGGGTGCAGGACATCCAGTGGATTTGGCTCTGAGGTCCATGCAAACACAAACATTTATTCAGAATTACCTTCAGCCACAAGCGACTTCCTCTCATCCGCATTCCCTCCGCAGCAGCCAAGGGGGCAGTTCACACTTCAGATGCTCTCACAGGCAGGAGAGGAAGAGGGTGCCCCAGCAGGCCACCGATTTTCTAGAAAACTGAAGAAAGGAGTCTATGAAACCACCATGTTGCTGTCAAGTTGGGTTGAAACTGGCTAATGGCTTCAAAAGTTAACAGAAGAGACAGACAGAAACAGTACAATCACGAGCCTCATTTTCTTTGGAAACCAAGCGAAAGCCAAGCCTATCTTTTGTGTCACATATAAAGAAATAGAAGAAAACCAAAAGAAAAACTCAATGTTTCCATGTATTTCTGAGTCATCTGCTGTCCCATGATTTACACACAGCAGGAAACAGGGAGCCCACGGGTCCTACGCCATTCTGTGTTTGCAGGCTGGGTCTGTACACTTCACACAGCAGCTGGGAATCCTAACACTGCCCCACACGGTCAGTAACGATCTCAGAGCTAATTATTTGCTTTATCTTTGGCTTGTTGTCTTTACGTGGGAAGCGACTATCATTTTTATTTTTGCTTCCACCTCCCAGTTAACTTACTTCATTGCAACTATTTTCTTTCTCTTCCAAGAAAAAAATGACTGACAGTTATCTGCATGTATCATTCATATTTTTTTCTGAATAAAAGAGGAAGTAGGTCTTCAGATGACCAGCTCTTTATTTTAGACTTTCAAATATGCCAGAAATTTATGAGTCATTCTTTCAAAGAAGCAAAAATAGTGAATTGCCAGGAACTGGGCCCACGTCAAAGTCAGATGGTGGGCTTTCCTTTTACAGAGACCACACGTGTCCATCTGCCCAAGAAGCCGTGAAGAACCAGCGATACAGAAACTCCAGTTAGAAATGGTCCCTGGCCTCCAGAGGCTCCAGTTGTTACTCTCCCCCACCAAAAATTGATGACAAAAAATTCCCTCAAATTCCTTATGCTTTCACAACGTGAAATGAGAACAGATCACTGAGAAAGGAGCTCTCACCAGGAATCCTACTTTTCCTCACCAGAAATAATTCCCAGCACCAGGGATCTACGTTTCCTTACAACTGCCACAGAAGCTCAGGGTCCTTCTCCTGTCTCCTAGAGCAAGGCCCGCAGTTACATGGGGTTGTCCATCTTCCACCCTTTTGGGGCATCCAGGGACACCAACCTTGCAAAGATATCACCCAAATTTTACAGCATGGGGACACAGAAAACCTTTTTTCTTACTCCTTGGCTAACTATATTCAGGACCAGCAGCACCAACAAAAATTCCAGCCTTTGATGCATCAGTAGGATCTAGGAGGACTCTGGTAAACCATTGAGACACTGCTACGTGCTCAGAGCACGAGATTGCCACCACTGATGGTAGGACACTGGAAAAATCTTCCCCATGCCTTGGTTTCTTCACTGGTTAATAGCACTTTGCACTCTCTGCTGCTGTGGTTGTGAGATGTTAAGATGGTGAAATATCCTCAACAGCATGTTACCGACCTGCAGCGTTGCCTTGACTAATAAGTGACGGATGAGTGAGCTGTCACATCGTCATCTCATTCTTCTTTCCTTCGTTTGCTAAGGCTGTGACTACCCCAACATGTAAAAATACACCCAACCGGAGCTAAAGCAGAGCCCGGGCACCCCAACGGCACACCGTTTGCACAACGCTTTGCGTAGGCACCTTGTTCCTTACACCAACGCCTATTGCAACATCTGCAGAGACGCAGCCTGGTGGGGGAGCCGGACATGGCAGGAGCAGAGCAGCAGGAACAACCGGGCACCGAACGATGGCAGTGAAGAGGGGAGCGAGGACAAAGCCCCAAAGCCTGTTTCTGTGATCCCAGGTGGTGGAGGGAAACTGGACTATTTACCTACTTTTTCTCCTTAAATGTTCATTTCCCCCCCTCATTCTTGGAGCAAATCCAGCCCCAGGCCACGCACTTCCATATTTTCAAGAGGAACTAAACCCGGAGTACTTGGGGGTGACCAGACACTTTGAAACACCCTGGGGAAAAATCCTACTTAAACGGGGCAACCGAGCAACCCCAGTGCACGGGGACACTTCCCTGGGGACACCGCGGAGCGGGGCCCAGAGCCAGCCTGGGGGTGCAGGGGGCAGAGGGGACAAGGATGAGGGGATGAAGGGAGGGATGAGAGAAGGGATGAGGGGATGAAGGAGGGTGCTGAGGTGTGAAAGAAGGGGCTGAGAAAAGGGCTGAAGATAAGCACTGAAGGGATGGCGGAAGGCCCTGAGAGAGAGGGCTGAAGGGGGACGAGGGAAGGGGCTGAGGGGACCAGAGAGGACACCAAGAGAAAAGCCAAAAAAAAAAAAGCACTGAGAGCATGAGGGAAGGACTGAGGCGAGGGAAGGGCCCCAGGACACGAGGTGAGGACTGAGGGATGAGGGACGAAGAGAGAAGTGCTGAAGAAAGGCACTGAGGTGATCAGGGACTGGGCTGAGGGAAGGCACCGGGGGGCTGAGGGAAGGCGCCGGGGGGCTGAGGGAAGGTGCCAGGGGAAGGCGCCGGGGGGCTGAGGGAAGGCGCCGGGGGAAGGCGCCGGGAGCTGAGGGAAGGCGCTGACAGAGAGCTGACGGAAAGGCTGCCCGGGGCCGTACCGGGGCCGGCCAGCGGTGACCCGAGGGAAGAGGAAAGCCGCGGGCGCGGCCGCGCTCTCTTTCCGGTTCAGTTTTCACTTTCTGTTTTTTTTTTTCCCCGCTGCCGCCCGCCCTCGGCCCGCCCTCGCNCCGCGGGGCACGGGCGGGCGCGGGGCCCGGGGGGACCGAGCCGCGGATGGGGGCCGGCTCCATCCCTTCCTGTGGAGGAGAGACGGCTGGGGCTGGACCCAGCCGGGTTTACCTCCCCGTCCTCCAACCCCGGGGCTGCCCGGCCCGTCGGGGCCCGCGGCAGACCTCAGGGGGGTTCCCCCTTCCCTCCGCAGCAACCCCCGGGCGAGGGATGGAGGCACCCGCTCGGCCCTGCAGACGCCTGCCCCAAGCCTCCAGGAGGCCTTCAGACCCGTAGAAAAAAAGCCTTTTTGTATCACCTCGGCTCCTTGGGGACACATTGGCTTTTCCAGGCTCCCGCTTGCACCAGTCACTGTGTGGTGGAAAAGGTGCGATTGGGAAAGCGGCGGTCATTCTTTTGTTTTGTTTCGTGGCTGCACGCTCTTTTGGTCTGTCCTTGGGAGCTGGGTTAGTCCATGCAGGTGCCCTTCAGGAGCAGGATGTGGAAATACAAACAGGTCAGTGCGTATGGCCCCCTCCCTGTGACTCACGAGCGGGGCCGAGGCTGGAAGGCCTCTTTTTTTCTCCCCTTTGGAGCTGCTGCGCAGCCCTGCCAGGCTGGGAATCGGTGTTAGAGGGGGAAAGCAGTGTTTCTGCACTGGTTTTGCACGGTTCTGCTTCCAGATCAAACCCCAACAAATCATCCCACGGAGGCTTGGGTAGGAGCTGGGCTTGCCAAGCTGTGTGCACTCCTTAACGAGGGATAATCTGGATAGACAGAGCAGGCAGGAGCATCAACAGCACAAAAATAGGCGTAAAACATGTTCCTTTCTACATGGGAACAAAGTTTTAAAAAAAAAAAACGCAGGAAAGCCCACCTGGCACGGAATAGTCAGTAGCCCAGTGGCTTGGCACTGGTGGTGGATGCAGGAGACGGTGGGTAAAGCTCTGCTCCATGGGATTGAGGTCACAACAGTAACCTCGTGGTTTTGCCCCAAGCGTTCGGTCACTGGTTGTTTTGGAGTGGATATTTCTCAGCGTTGCTTGGTGGATCTCGTTACAGTGCTTACGGTAATGAACGGGGAGACAAACATGGGTGTTCTACTGTACAAGCTGTCCTATGGCTGTGTCCAGAAATTACCAGTCTGCACTTGAACGGGTTAGATATAGTATGTTGTCAAGAAATGTCTGGTTTCACAGAAATTGCTGTTTTCCACTTTAAAAAAAGTCTTTTGTTAGAGAATTCCCTATCTGCTCTGATAAGAAGAAAAGCAAGTCCTTGCCCAGGACTAGAGGTTGTGTTGTGTGGCCCTGAAACTGGTTTTACATACTAGTTAGGTCTATTTTTAGTGTTCCTGTTAAACATGGTGTTGTTTGCGGTAGCAGAGCTAGCTTAAGTATTCCCTGTTTCCAAATACTGACCCCCCCCCCCGATGCTCCACATCGTCGCCGTCCTGCTGGACTTGGAATTGCGTTGGCAAGCCAGAGTGCTGAACCTATCTGGATTAAAAGTAGCCTCTTTGACTTTATTTTCTGCTGTGGTTTGCTGATTTTCTTCATTACTCATACGCGGCTGTACCAGCAGGGGAAGAGAAGGAGCACTGGGGCAAGCACTTGCGTAGATCAATGTAGCCATGAGGCATGTGGGCTTACGGTTTTGGTGGAATTTGGCCAGTTTTATTACATGAAATGTGTGTGTTGGTCACTTTGGCATCTGCTAAAGCATGGATATTTATTGATTAAAATAACTTTGAGACAAGAAAGTGAGATGTTTATCATTTTTGGTAAGTGCTGTTTTGACACTGTTGGGCTTTTTGTTCTTTTCTTTCTGATGGTGAAATAACTACATGATAGTTCTGGTGGATATCTGAAGTTGGCATGCACGTAGGGTAGATTTTAGTATTTGGCTTCAGTTCTGTTTTCACTTGAAACTTTAAGCGTGTCTTGGTAATTTCCATAGCCAAAGGGTCCATAGAGAATGTGTGGGTAGAGCTCTATTGCTGTATCAAGCAGAACAAGAAACTGGGAGAAAGAATGTCAACTCTAAAAGAAGAGCATCCATAGTGAGAGCAAAAGAAACAAGATGAAGGAATGATACGTCCCTGTTTGGGAGTTTTTCAGGCTTGCTCAAAGGCAAAAGGAGTAAGTGGCAGTTTGGAGGAGTGTAGCTCTGGTTTTTCAGGCAGGGTAACTGTATGCCCACTTTTCCAGCCACAAACATTCTTTTTTTTTAATTTTCCCAAATGCAATGTGCAGCTCCTCCGTGTGCTTTCCGAAAGTTGTTTTGAACATGTGAGCTGTTGCTCTCACAAAGCTTTCTCTATGTTTGGAAACCCTAGACTTCGCTGCAGAGTGTGTACTTTAGGTCCAGGACATCACCAGCATCAATTGTTTGGGGGTGTCCTTGGAAGCAGAGGAAGAACTCCACCTCACGTGGTGACGTTTCTCGGGAGGGCTGGATCTTCTCTGCGGGTGCAGTGTGGTTGACTGGGTTTCAACGTCTGGGTTTCAACGTAGCGCCTGTGGGCTGCGTGCGAGGGATTTGTGAAACGTCACGTAGCAAAGGGTAAACCTGTCATCAGTGGGTTTCAAGTTTGCTGTGCAAGTGTCTGCAGCTCTCCCACAATGTCAAGTCTGACCGTCTTAGGCCATCGCGGCTACTATACTAGCATGGAGAGTCATTGGGCTGGCTGATTTTGTAAAGAAAGGGATATCTTTAGTTGTCTAAGTGCCAAAATACCTGTGGTAGTGCTAGATTTGGGAAGAGTCAATGCAGACACCTGCAGCTGAGTGAATCCACAACAGGTGGCAACCCATTATAAGATGATAGAAGAGAGGAGCTGCAGCAGGAGAGGGCTTTGAGGAGCATCTGCTGAGATGAAGGGCAGGAACGACTGCCTGTGTGATGTATTAACAAGGGAAAACCTTTAATAACCACATCCTCAATTACGCGAGCAGCTGAAGGTAACAGGAGGGAGGTTATAAGATCAAAGACATGTTATCTGGAAGGTTTCTCTGGAGTAGGACTCCTGCTCTGGGTAGATCGTCACCAACATCAGACTGGGGCAGCTATGGCTTCGCCCAGTCAAGGATGGGGACCCCCCCCCTCTCTGTGACCTGTCTTGAGGCTGCATCACCCTCCGGGTGGAAAAATTTCAAGCGTAGCTGACTCTGGAAAAGTTGTTGATCCTCTGGGCAGAGTGGTAGCCCTCCTGCGAGGGTGCCAGGGGCTCCCTGCGTAGCCCGAGTCCTAAAAGGTGATCTACGTAAATATTTTAAGTCTCTGATACTGAGAAGAAAAGCATTTCAAATGCTCCTGCGGCCTAGATATCTGCATTCCCAGGCTACCTGATCCTAGAGGTAATTTTAAATACAACCCAGCACCTGGGTTTTCCAGCTTAGCAGCAACCACTGTGTCTCACTGTGGAAGAGTGTTTTAAATAGATCAAACCAGGAGACTGCAAAGGATGCCATCTCACCCCAGGCAGGGACATAACTCCTGGGTTTAAAGACAATGATGTTGATTTAGGAGAAGGGAGCTGCATCTGCCTGCTTACTTCTTAGAGCTAATTGCAAAAGTTAGAGAGCTGTGCCACCCAAAAATTTCCTCCAGCCACGGCAATTTGAATGCTCGGTTCTTCTGGGGGAAAACAGCTCCACGGGTACGAAGCTCTTGAACTTTTGTGTGAGCCAGCCGCTCTCCTTCTGAGAGTACAAGGAAACATCCATTGCAGAGAGGTGGTTTGTAATTACCTGTTAAAATGATTTACTTGCAGGAGTACTGTAGCAGTTGCAGGATAATTGACTCAATAAGCTGCTGGTCTTGCCCACGAAAGCACTGCGTAGAGTAAGAGACGCTTCCCACCGTGGTCGTGCGGATGTGGCAGCGCACGTCCATCATCTGGTGCAGGCCTGGCTCCACGCGCGTCGGACTAGGGGTAAAAGCTTGTGCTGATTTAATGGTCTGTCCCAGTCGCGACCACAGATCCGTCTTGGCCAGCGCCCTGACTCCAGGAGTTGCCACTTAGGGAAAAGCATATGAAGGAGGCAGACGTACCGCACTCTTTCTCCTGAATACTCGTGCTGCCTGCGAAGGTTTGTGGCTTGGGGACTTCCTGAGGAAGAGCTGGAATCTTAGTATTTAATAGATTTTTTTCCCACAAATCTGATGGGATTTTTTAACCCATCTGCAGCATCCTGTGGTGAGACCTTCAGGAAATGCTGTTTGTTACTAGAGCTTTCCTAGGAGGCAGGTTCAGCCAGCTCTGCTCAGTAGCAGCCTTAAAAATGTGGGGTTAGAACGGTTGTCTGCATCTTGCAGTGGGAAGAATGGGAAGGAAAAAGGCAAGAAAGCAAGAGAAAAAGACACTGGGAAGAAGCAAATCTGTAAAAGTGGCTGGTAATGGCAGGAGGAGCAGGATCAAGGCACTTGTCTGGTGTAGGAGAGCATAGTTTGAGACTGAAAGGCTTTGAACCCACACTGGAACACAAGGGAACGCCGAGAGGCTCGAAAAAACCAAGGCAAATCATTTCCTGCTTCGGTGCCATGCTAACCGTGCCGTAGTGCCTGGACGCGGTCCCCGTGGGCATGGGACACCTGCTCCATGGTGGGGACAGCTCTGCCGTGCAGCGCGGAGCAGTCTCTGGGGTCTCCCTCGGCTGATCAGTTTGCAAACACACCTAGTCGGGCTTAATTTGGCTCCGTTTTTGGCTTACACTGAAAGAGTAAAGCGACTTCTGTGCAATAGTGCTTCAGCACTAATGAACCAAGGCTCATTATGAAAGTTGGGCTGTACAGGCTGCAGCTAAAAGAAGTTTGCAGGTAAAGAGCTGACCAAGCAGGTAATGCTGTGTGTTTTATAATGCAGAATTAAAAGGGACGATTCATATAATTGTCATAATAATTACTGCGTGCTGGCGGAGATTAGAAAGTAAAGTCAAGCAACTAAAGAGTGAGAGCAGCAACATCAGGGTGGGAGGTTAAAAAAGAAGAGAGCGTGGACATCGGCAGGGCCAAAAAAGATGGGGGGTGGCCCTAAGGAGTCACAGCCTGCAGTATGGGAACTGCCGACAGTACGAAGCGGCACGTGGTGCCAGAACGGACGCTGCCAGTGATGCCTGCTGTTACAGCTTGTGCTAACGATGGGACCAAGCCCGAAAAAATTGAAGAAATTCTGGTTGAAGATGGAGAAGGGCTGTGGGAAGGGGCTGTGCGGAGCAGCTGTGCCAAGGACAGGCCGAAAGCCCGTGGGTGAGCGCTGTGGCTGTGTCCAGCGTGCGTTGACCGCACTGGGTGGCAGGTTTTTGGAGATCTGACAGCGTTCAAATGCCTGCAAAAATTTTAAGGTTTAAAAGAAAAGAAAAAACCTAAACCTTGTTCTCTGTACAAGTCTGTACTAGTAAGCGGTTCAAAAGCCGTGGGTTTTCCTGCTGGGCTGGCTTTGGAAGTCTGTGCGTGGTGAGGCCATCCAGAGGTCGCGTGAAGATGGATGAGCCAAAAGAGGATCCTGTTTTTGAGAAGTCTGAGCTGCTTGCCTCGGCCGGCCCCGCTGACCAGCATCCAGCGCCCGCAGGAGCCCTGAATCAGGACGAGGAGCAACAGCGTGCGGCTCCCGATTAACGGCGTTAATAGCTGCGAAGGTGACTGCTCTCCCTTGCTGTCAGGGTAGGAGATCACCGGGACAGGCTGAGAATCCCCTCCCAGGGATTTCAGGGCGCAGATAACACCCGCTGCGGGCTCACCCGGGCCGTGCTGGTGCCGGGCCGTGCTGGGCTTCTCCATCCATCCGTCCCGCGATGCGTCTGTGCTGTCCTCGTCCCCTGGGGATGCTGGGTGGTTGCAGCGGAGGAAAAACGGGCACTTTCACTTTTCCTTGTGGTTTAGGCACTTTCACTTTCACCTGCTCAGAGCCTGCACACCAACTGTCAAGGGCCTTCTGCTCCCGCAAGGGCCGCAGGAAACGCAACCTGGACCCTGCAACCTGGACGTGTCAGGGTTTTCCAGGTGTTTCTGTGAGCACAGACCCTTCTTTAGGGTGGGAACAGATCTGAAGGAGCCTCTTAAATCCGAAACGGGAGATGAGGGTCACAGTGAGCTGCTGGACTGGGTGCCATGCTCTGTGCTTGTTTCATCTCGTTTATTTATGTATTACTGCGGCAACTTTTTTTTTTTTTTTTTCCTTCTCTCGGACTTTCATTTTTACACTGCTGCTGAACTTGCGGGAAACAGAAGGAGCAAATGTTTGACTTATAACCTGCAAAACTGCTGTTTGTGCTGCATTTCCCAGAGCTTCCCAGGCTTTTCAGAAAGCCTTCAGCTTTCACCCCTGCAAGGTACTGAATATCCGATGCTTTCGCTGATTTAACGCCCCACATCCTCAATATGTGTTCTGCGCCTGGAGGGTTTTTTAACCCCATAATCTCCCTTGTCAACTCAGTGTCTGAGCGTGGAAACGCACAGCTGGCTCCCAGTTCGCACATTCAGACGCGGCCTTTCTCATGCTCCACACCCCCAAACTCGTCAACGATGCGGAGCTGCAAGGCATTGTCAGTGGGAGAAGCAGAGTGTTGCACCCTGAGAAGTGAGGTGGTTCGAGCACTAGCCGTGGAATTAAATAGCACCGTTTGCAATCCTGTGCTTTTGGGACAAGAGGAGCGGTCAAAGGAGCTGGGCTTGTTTAGTCTGGTGGAGAAGATGCTGAGGACAGGTCTGTTGCTGCTCTGCAGCTTGGGACGTGGCTCCAGACACGAGCGTTATTGTGGTGCTCGGGGCAGGAAGCAGAAAGGGACATTGTGTTCCATCCAGGCTTTTGAGCAGAGCTGGGACGTAATTCCCTGATCTGATTTACGTGGAGGAGTCTGAACTCTGTGATTGCTGCCTTGAGGTTTAGAAGATGCAAGAGGGAGACAAAGACAAAGCAAAATGAAAGGCAAGTGAGGAAAAAAGTGAGCAAACGCATCCCTTCCTATCCTCATTTGGCTCAAAGAGAGAAAACAATAATACTGGCAGAGGTCTGGAAGACCTCTATTTTTCGTTTTTCTGTACCTGAGAGCCGAGTTGCGTTCACCTGCTCTTGTTCCGCTTCTGTCTAGTGCTTACAGAGGCATCCCCTGAAAGCGGGACTTTAGGAAGTGAATACAAGAAGGCACGAAAGACGTGAGGTTGAGGGGCAAAAGTGCTTTTAAAGACTTTCCTTTTCACGCTCCCAATTTCCGTTCCCACCTATCTTTAGACATGTTTGGGTAGTGTTTCCCCCCACCTTTTGCCATGTCCAGATTTGTCTTTTGCTTGGCACAAAGCAGATGCTGTCTCCTGTTATGTCCAGTAGTGCAGACTCATTGTGTAACTAAATGATTTTAATGCACACAATTCAGACTTATTTTCCCCTGTCCCTTATATTAGATCCTTTTTTGACTTTGAGTAGTTTGAGAGAAATAATGAAATAACAAGATTTGTGACATAGGCAACATTTCTGTCATTTCTTTTTTTTTTTAAGTTGAGGGGAGGAAAAGAAGAAGCAGATTAAAACTGACCCCTTGAAAATAGGAGGCAAACCCCAAGCAGGTTGCAGGGCAACAACTGATGCTATCTGACTCATCACCAAAGGAACATGGGCCTTTCCGCTTCGGAGGTTAAAATGAGAACTATTCGTCTTCAAAAATTGCTCTGAGGTTTTTCTTTAAGAGTAAGCGGCATGCAAAACTGTTCTTCGCATAAGGTTTGGGGGTTCCACATTTCTTTCCTCATAGATGATGGCTTTTTTGTTTTTAAAGCTCACAGGGTTGTAAGAAATAAACCTTTTCGTTGTGTCTATGTTGCAAACTCAGCTTGAGATTTGAAATCCTGTAGGTCGTGAATCATCACCAATAATAAAGCTTTTTAAATGTGCCACAGAGACCGAGCCCAGCATTTCCTGTATTTCTACATGGCTGCTTTAATTAGTATTTGGATTTTAGCAGCTGCAAGAGTGTAAATACTGCAGGGCTTTCCTTTGTCTCTGCATCTATATTTAATTTGTTGACTGCTTTGGGATCTCTTCTTGGTGGGATGCTGTTGGGAAGTGTTTTACTGGGATGTTTTCCTTAGGAGATATCTGGAGAGAATTTGGGAAAGTTCTGCCCATTGAGGCTTTGCGGGAAGGCTTGCCCTCGTGACACTGAAAACCGCATTCACTGAGACCTGAAGGTCTTCAGAGTAAAATTGATAACCCCGAGAAACTAATCTGACCACAGACCAGGATCTTCCCTGTGTGCAGAGATCAACTCTTGCAGCCTACGGGAGCACGCCACAAATCTAAGTAACTTTTTAGCACAAGAGAAAACTCTGACCTGCTCAGAGTTCATAAAGTTAATTTACCATCAGGTTTTGCTTCTGGCAGTTGTTAACAATTTCCCTTTTTTTCTGTTGCAAAGGAAGAACTTTTAAGGGCTCGCTGGCAAACAGGGAGCTCGTATTCCTCCTGGCTGAGGGCAATTTAACTCGCAGACAAAGTCCTGCGTGGGGGCTGTGTGGCTGGAGGGGAGCCGCTGGAGGTGTCCCAGTGGGAGCCACAGAGCTGATAGATCAGCTCCGTGGAGATCTGGGCTTGTTAAATGAGTGTGCTGTGTCACACTCAGCTGCCAGCCGGCTCTGCTGAGGCCCCATACTGATCTGGGAATGTCCAGAATTAATATTTGTACCTGCTTTTGGCTTTCTTCCCCCAGGTTTTCATCCAGAGTCAGAAGAATCAAGTTCCCTTTTGCAGACAGCAGTTTCAGTGCTGCAAAGCTCCTACTTGGACTCTACATCTCAGGATGGCTTTCAGTACAGCCAAGCAATTCTGGTGGAAAACGATGTTTTTCTGAATGAGGTAAGGCCGATGGGAGAGCTGGATGTTGCTGGAAGCTCAGGAAAGGGTGGCATTTCTTTGGGCCCCAGCCTAGGGGCTGTAGGACTCTGTAATTTCTGGTTTATTGGCAGATCTGTCTCTCCTTTGTAGCATGTAGCTTACTTGCCTGCCTTGTAGAACCCCATTTGTAGTTCCTGACTGAAGAGGGCCTTTTCTTTGCTTTCTTCTTCTTCTTCCTTCCCAGTGTGATCAGGAACAAAAGGTCAATTCAGCCGAAGTCGCCAAACATTCAGCAGAGTTCCTGGAGCAGGCCTTCAGGTGCAGGTTGAAATGCTGGTTTGATGCCTAGTCGGAGGGCTTTAATGGCATTGCATGTCATGCGTGGTTCTGCTGATTTGCAGCAAGGCAGATGTCCACCTGGCATTTCTGCCCTCATACCTGTGCAGGTACCAGGTTTATCCCCAGTTTTCCCTTTTTCCAGCTGTCTGGGGGTATTTATGGAACCACTTTTAAATGCCTTCATCCCTACAATCTCGCTGCCATTGGCATGGAAGACAGGCTGTCTCCTCTGAGGATTGGAGCTGACCGGTCTGCTTGTTGTATGAATTAAGCAGAGCTTAGAGATCTTGGCTGCTTAGATCCAGGAAAGTCACTGTGGAGCTGGCTGAAAAACTGGGAAAGGAGGAATCATGTCAGTTGTTGATTTGCTTGATTTCTAAAGTCAAAATAAGCAAAAGTGGTGATGAGACTATTGTTTTCTTATCTTATAATCCCATTTAAAACAATCCCATCCTTCCACAACTTCTTTTTTTAAAGCCCAGAAACATCATGGACGCAGCTCTCTGTTTGCTGTCAGCACTGGGAACACATGCTGCTTTAATTATGAGATACAAGAAATCAGAGTAACGTGTGGTCTGGCTGGAGCCGAACCCTCCGAGCTGTAGCTGCATGATAGCATCTGCCCTCTAATCAAGTATTTTAGGCTTTCCTGGTCGGTGGAGAGAGGTGTCTCCAAGCATCCCCCCTCATGCAGGCGTCTGTTCCATGGCTGAGATGATTTGTCTTCCAGTGGCTGCAGTTGGCCACTAAATGTGATGCTTGATGAGCCCACATGCTGCTCAGGGAAACAGGCTCCCCAGCAGCCTGATGATGCATGGAGAGAGGGGCAAGGTGGAAGAAGACTGGATTTCCTCGGGATGCCCACAGCCACAGTCACCTTTGTGGCGCTGTGGGGATGGATGTGCCTGCTGTCCCCTGGAGGACATTAAACATGTTCTTCTGGGGACAAAGGCAGAGACAAACAGCTGTCTGGATTGGGGTTCTTGTGGTGGGAGATGGGCCTGGGGAAGGGCATGGTGTGTGGGTGCGTGAGCTGCTCCAGCATCACTCAGCTGCTGCCAGCTGCCCCGTAGTGACCACAGCTGGAGGTACGTGGGACACGCTCTCCTCACAACACATGTTCCCTGTACTGCTCAGTCACTTGGCTGTGGCACGAAAGGACTAGAACAAAGTGTTGTTGTGTTTTCTGTAGCTCAGAGCTTTTGTCCAAGCAAAGGAAGCTGCCGGATATAGCCAGGAGGAGCTGGAGGAGACCTTTGCATTTCTCCTGTTTGACAACGAAGAAGAGGTAACCTAAAATGTTTGTTCAGCTTAGAAGGTTGATGCCAAGTGCCTGCACATGCGCTCCTTCCCACGAAAGCCCAGCAGCTCTGTTGACAGAGTGTCCTGGCTTTTTGTACCCTGGTTACCAGTGCAGTTACTGCTGCATAAATAGTCCAAAGCAGGTTCTTAAAGCTGCTCCTGGGAAGTTTTAGTAATGGATCCTGTTTTGGGTCTCTCCAGTTGATTACTATTTGAGGTCTCCTTTGCCCTCTGCAGGGAGGAATAAGGGTCTTCCTTTGTTCCAGTGGATTTACTGTCAAGTACGGGCAGGTGAAACCTTTCAAATACAATTAGAAGAGAAAAGCATTCCTGTGACAGAAGGCAGGATTTTATCAGGTGCTTTTGGATGAGTTCCCTTGGTTTCCCCATCTATGTGGGGAGAGAGCCTTACAGCTATTGGGAAGTAGTTTTCTTGCCCATTTGTCATGAGGATGCTTTTGATTTTGTGTGAAGAGTTTGCACAGGATGCTCAGGGAGTCTAGTGGGAATTCACTTTTAACATGCTTTAAAGATGCCATGGTAAATCACTGTAGGGATGGTTTTGTTCAGGATGAGAGTGGCCTGAATGCAGTTTAATTCTGTCCAGTTTGGATCCAGCTGCATCAAAATAAACCACATTCAGTCTAAGTTTGGGAGCGAGAATTGTCCCACTTTGTTTTAGCTGTTTGAAATTTAGCACTGTCTCTGCCAAGTGACTGGGCTCCTTGTAAAGGAAAGTGGGAGCTCGACAGGACAGTTTGACCTCGTCTGATGTAGGCACTTAAAGTCCTTGGGCTAAATTGCTGGCTGGAGGTGCCTCTCTCTGTTGTTCAGAAGAGGAGTCTAGCTTGATAATCTAGATTAGACGCTTGCCTTTTAGGAGGCAGATGTTAGGTGAGGTGAGTGCTCCATGTTGCTTATAAAGGGACTGAGTACAGTTTGACTGATTTGATTAATTTCTCACCCATAATGAGTTCAAATTTGCTGTTCCAATTGTCACTCTTTGGTCAATATACATTTGGTCTTTGCATGCTTTGATGAGTCTGCTTTGGAAGTGGATTAAATCAAAGCTGGTGAGACACTCCCAAGGCAGTAACTGTGCCCATGCATGAGTGAGCACGGAGTAGAAAGTGTCTTTTGCATTCATGCCAGCCCCAGTGCAGTTATCTTTCAATGAATTCCCTGTGCAAATAAAGAAAGTGCAAAGTCCAGCCTTATGCTTGCACTGCTTTCTGGAGATGCTGGAATTTTTCCAGATTTTCTGAAGCTTTTTCCTTGCCCCACAAATGTAGAAAATGCTTCTGTTTCCACTGAGGTTGTTGCAGCAATCCTTTATAAGTACCTCTCGGCATTTAGTGCCCAAAACAACAAATTTTCTTGCAGTTGGTTTCTGTGGGTGTTGTGTTTAGTAGTGTTTATACTGCAGGTGTTTTGGGACTGCAGTGATTTGTAATTAACTTGCAGCATATAAGTGCCCACTGCAAGTATTCTGCTGACTGTTGTACTACAGATTTTGGTAGCTGTGTCCCTTACCTTTGAAAATAGACAGTAAAAGAGGCTGTTTCCTCTTTTGAAGGCAAAAGAAGTGTGTCAGACAGGCCTCCGCGTAAACAGCAGTTCTATTTCCATGCTTGGTGACCCAGCAAAAGGTAAGATTTCCATTCAGTTCACTGTTCTGGAGGCATCGTCTCCCTTAAAAACAAAAGCCCAGATAAACTCCTGGTACTGCCTTGCTAGTTACTGCAAAGACCCATGGAGACATCTGTGTTTCTTACCAGGGAAGTTTCATTTGTTTGGATCAAGGAAGCAGCAGTGTTTTCCTTCTGCCCCCTTAACCAGATGAGGATGGGATCTTCCCCAGGAAATGTATTGTCTCTCCTCCTCTCCATTTCAGGCTTTTTCTCTTTTGTTAGTAACCACCTCTGTCACCAAAGTGACTTTTTGGCAGCTGTCCACACCAGTTTGCTCTTCAGAATCTGTTTGCTGAACTTTTGCCAGTGGTCCTGTTAATAACCAGAGCAGAACATGATGTGCCAAAGCCCTTTACAGTCCATGCTCGTTCTTTGCCCAAAGGCCTGAGGTCTCAAGACACACAGTGCAGGATGCATTACTCAAAGAAAACCTGCTAGAAGCAGAATATCTCCCAGTGCTTGTCCTGGAAGACTTCACAGGCCAAGACACCTAATTATTGAATGGTCAATAGCAGTGAATGCAAAACCAAGCAAGACTGGAATTGGTTATTTATCTGTGTGTACAAATTAGTCCTGATGGACTGAGATAGTGATGTAAGTCTAGTTGGAGGCCTGTAGCGAGCTGTGTCCCCCAGGGGTCAGTACTGGGTCCGGTCTTGTTCAACTTATTCATCAATGACCTGGATGATGGAACGGAGTGTACCCTCAGCAAGTTTGCTGATGACACAAAACTGGGAGGAGTGGCTGATACCCCAGAGGTCTGTGCTGCCATTCAGAGGGACCTGGACAGGATGGAGAGTTGGGTGGAGAGGAACCTCATGAGGTTCAACAAAGGCAAGTGCAGGGTCC
The DNA here is from genome assembly GCA_013399475.1 of Chauna torquata. Lineage (NCBI taxonomy): Eukaryota > Metazoa > Chordata > Aves > Anseriformes > Anhimidae > Chauna > Chauna torquata. The sequence goes on from VXAL01002559.1 coordinate 21,720, forward strand.
TGCACCTGGGACGGAATAACCCCAGGCACCAGTACAGGTTGGGGGCTGACCTGCTGGAGTGCAGCTCTGCAGAGAGGGACCTCGGAGTCCTGGTGGGCAGCAGGCTGACCAGGAGTCAGCAATGTGCCCTTGTGGACAGGAAGGCCAGTGGGATACTGGGGTGCATTAGGAGGAGTGTGGACAGCAGGTCGAGAGAGGTGATCCTCCCCCACTGCTCAGCCCTGGTGAGGCCACACCTGGAGTATTGTGACCAGTTCTGGGCTCCCCAGTACAAGAGGGACATGGAGCTCCTGGAGCGAGTCCAGCAGAGGGCTACTGAGATGCTTAGGGGACTGGAGCATCTGTCATGCAGGGAGAGGCTGAGAGAGCGGGGCCTGTTTAGCCTGGAGAAGAGAAGACTGAGAGGGGATCTCATCAATGTGTACAAATATCTGAAAGGAGGGTGTCAAGAGGACAGGGCCAGGCTCTTTTCAGTGGTGCCCAGCAACAGGACAAGAGGCAATGAGCACAAACTGAAACACAGGAGGTTCCGGCTGAATATGAGAAAACACTTCTTTACAGTGAGGGTGACAGAGCACTGGAACAGGCTGCGCAGAGAGGCTGCGGAGTCTCCTTCTCTGGAGATATTCAAAACCTGCCTGGATGCGACCCTGTGCAACGTGCTCTAGGTGATCCTGCTTGGCAGGGGGGTTGGACTAGATCTCCAGAGGTCCCTTCCAACCTTAACCATTCTGTGATACTGTGATTCTGTGAGATGAATATTACGACGTCTCTTTGTAGCCCTCCCACGTGCAGTGCCCGTATTTCCCCAACGTACTTCTCTACACATCTTGTCTGCAAATACAGAGCAGGATTGAAGAACCAGCCCCTCCACCCCTCAGTAAATCCACATGCGATATGCCATGGGCACATAGAAGGGATAGGAATGAGTCATGTCAGAATGGGCCTTGTCATGAGGTAGAAGGGTTATGTTGGCAGCTGGGACACTGAAGGGCCATAAAGAGCTGGGGAAAGTGCCTGGGAGGGTCTGTGCCATGCCATGGGCCTGCTCCGGCACCCCTGCAGCATATGCTCCCACGTACAAACATTCATATTAGTGCTGCATGACTCCAAATTGAGCAAAGGGCCTGCCCTGCTTCCAGTCAGACCTAGAAGCCATTTGTCACATCTTCCCAAAAGAGACAAACCCTTGCTTGGTATGTTTTCATGCATTTTCATGTGTTGCAGACAAAACTGAAACTAACTGGGCTCCTTTTCTCAAAAGAAACCCAAGTTAACTGCTCGCTGCTTTCCTAGAGCTGACCCTGCAACATATAATGCTATTCCACACCAGCAGTCAAAATAGGAAAAGAGTCAAAAAGAGTTTCACCCTTTTTATGGCAGAAGGGTCCAATGAGGTTTGCAGTGCTGGCTCCTCAGAGAATCTCGTTCACAGAAGGAGTTTCCTTTTTACAGGTTTTTCAGCAATCAGCATTACTCGACAGACCATTCATGTTATTTTGCAATGCTTTGTTTTCACAGGGGTGTATATTTCCAAGTACGCAGACTGTCTCCATCCGAGACCCTGGTATCATGGAAAATCAGGCTATATTGTCATTTGTAAGCTAATTAAGGTAAAATGCAAGTCTCTTTTTTTATGTGGAATGGTTTTTGGAAATCACTGTGCAATGCAGGCAGTTTTTAAGGACACATCGGTGCCCATCAGCGTGGTAGGGTAGGGTGTAAAAATCAGCTCTGTTGAGAGCTCTTTGGGATTTTTGACTATGGGATGTGTCTGACTAGAAAGCAAGAGATCAGACTGGACTTGGCTGGTGGCCTGCAGGGATGCAGGAGACCTTCCAGATTCCACCGCTGAGATCAGAAATTCCCCACAGGGTCACTTTTTTCCCCGGATTCTTACGCATTTTTGGGGCAGGGACCTTAATGAGGTTCAAGTCACAGCTCCATTTCCTTCCTCCATGGGGCTGGCGTATGGCTCCTGTTCTCTGTAGCTGACTATGAAAACACATTGCTCCTGTTGGCTTTCCTCAGCAGCGCCAGTTTGTCTGCCACATCAAGCTCAGACAAGTCAGTCCCTCCTGTTTGGAAGGATTCAAATGCCCGCAGTCCCCTCACAAGGATTCAGGGGTCCTTTAAAATACATTTCTGCAAACACTTACGTGTATTCTTTTTTTTTTTTTTAATTTTCTGACACAGGGGAAAGTCAAGGTGGTATGTGAGAATTACACAACCAGCTATACCTGCCCATCTCCCGGCTATGACTGTCATGTTGCTGTAAGCAAGAACAACATACCATTAAAGACCAGCCCCTGCCAGGCCTTCGAGCAGAGCCAGGTATGGGGTTTGTATCGGAAGGATTGTGCAGACAACTCACTTGTGGGCAGTAGGGGAGCACGGTGCTGGCTGAGGTGCCTTGCTCGTTCCTCAACATGTATTTTCATCTGTTTCCCTTCTCATCCTAGTATTATGTGTATGAAGTGTCCGACGGCAGCACCGCGGAGCGCCCCAGGCAGATCTGCCCATACATAGTCATCGCCTGCCAGTACAGGGAGCCAAAGGAAATGCCCGTCTTAGCTAGAGAGAGCCTGTAAGCAGCTTGCTGTCATTCTGAAATACTGGGTTGCTTGTGTGGGCTGTTTTCCCTTTCCCATTGCTAAATATTCCTCTTTTTCTCCCTTTTCTCTAGATCTGAGCCTAACCACAAAGGTAAGAGCATCTGGTGGTTGGTTTTGTTTCATAAACGTACCTTTCTCTGTTTGCCCTCCTCTTCTCTCCTGCTTTCTCTGAGCCATTCTCCCTTTTGCCTGTAGTGTTGTACTGCCCATGGAGGGGGCAGCTCTCCATCCGGGGCCAGCTCTTGTGCAACATTGCCCTGAGGACCCCCTACAGCTCCACAATTCCAGCACAGCTGTAAGTTGCCCTTTCCTCTTCTTTCTGTGCAATATGTGGAGTGTGCAGCATTGCAGCCACTCTTGCTGATCGTTTTGGGATCACCTTTGTGTCCTTAGCAGGCACATTGGCTTCCAGCACTGGGGTATCCATGTACCAGCAAAAGCCAACTTTGTGGCTCCTGCTCCATCCCTTTGTTGATCAGCAACTTCTTGCAGCTGTACCATACTTACCATATACACAGTCAGGGGGAATCATCAGTGTCAGGAAGGGATGTTGGGCAGCCAGCAGTGTGGTGTCATATGAGCAGCTGGAGGAGGACACAAGATCAGGCTTTGTACTACAGCTGGAAACAGCTGTATTTTGTCAGCACTTTATGTTAACTGTTTTGGAATGTTTATTCTAAATCAATTATTCCTGCTTGGGATTGTTTCTCCTTGTGAGAAGTGGACTTCCTGACAGTGCATATACAGTCAGCCAGTTGTGTTTACGGGTTGGCACAGTGGCAAATAAAGTATTGAGGTAACTAGCATTCAGAAAAATGAGATATTTAAAATCTTCGGTAGTCAGAGGCCAGCCAGCAGGCAGCAACTTGAAACAGCCAGTAACAGAGCCACCAACATCAGCATTTGGAGGTGTTTCCAAACAGGATCCTTAAATCAGCTAAGGGCTAAGCAAGCTGTGTCTCCTGCTTCTTCAGAACTGCTTTCTCTGGTTCACAGTGATAGGGCAAACTGGACTCTTTGCTATGCCTTTTATGCATATGATCTCCCCCTCCACTGCTTTGTTCCCGTAGGCCTCCCAACTTGGACATTAACCATGTCATGGGTTTGTCTGACTTGAAGAAAAAGCTACCAGAAGCTGCATTTGGGAAAAGAAATTACGTTGAGAATGAAGGTGAGTGTAAAACCCGCCAGCATGATGAGTAGCAGCCACCTGTGTTATGCCATAGGAATTGCCACAGTGGGTAAGAGTGCGAGTCCACGTAGCATCGAGTCTTTTCGGAACCTGCCTCTCCCCAAAGTCTTTGGACCATGGAGTGTCCCTCACCTTGTAGGGAGATCATGTAAGATGGGGAAAGTCTGTTTCCCTGTGTTTGCTGGGAACATTTGCAGCTAGGATTTGTAGGGAGAGAGACTTTCCCCATCTTACATGATCTCCCAAAGAAGTGAGGGACGCTCCAACTCTTGGGGACTGACCCAGCAGCTCCTGCATCTGGGCTGATGGGGATAGCTGCAAGCCAAAGCCAAAAGATGTGGCTGCCTGCAGTAGTTCTGCAAGTAGTCACAGGTAAGCTACAGGCCACTTCAAGTGACAGTGAATGACAGCGTGAGAAGGGAAGAGGAGTCTGGAGACACTGGGGAGAGGCAGGGAGTGCTCAGCAATCAGAGAAATAAAAGCACAGATTTGGGAAAGGGAGAGAAAGGTTCTACTGTCCTCTTAGTGCTTCTAAGAGACCCCACTCACCTGTAGTCAACCACTCTGTCCTCTTCAGTGTAGGGTAGGGAGGAGGTTGCCCATACCTGCATCTAATTACACTTTGGGGTTCATATGCGGTTTGCTTTTCGGGTTGGGGTTTTGTAGAGCCTGGAGGCTCTCAGCCCCAGGGTGTCGAGCTCTTGACAGCTGTGGGTGGCTGCGCACTGCAGCAGATGCGCAGTTACTGACACAGATACCACAGGTTGCACGTGGAGAGCTCTGGATGTGATTTGCAGGACCTCAAGGTGAATTTTTGTGGCATCTTGCACCAAATTAAACGTAGGCTGCTGCAGTGCTTCTTCCCATTTGTGTATCACCTCTGTTGAACCTGGTCGTGGCACTGATCAGGCTGGCTGACAGCCAGGCTGCTTTAGGGTGTTAGCATTCAGCTCACAGTGCAGATCTGCACAGAACAGTGGCAGGGCATGGGAGGAGGCAGGAGAAGTAGGGGAGGCCACAGCAGTGCTTGATGAAGATGCCATGGAGCCACAGTCTTAGAGTCAGCTGGTGAAAGAGAGGAAATACTCACTTGAACAGAGGAATTTTGCTGTGAGATTCAGGAGTGGGTAAGGTGGGTCTGAGATCTGTTGTTAAACTGCCTTGGGAGTTGCAGAATAAAGATGCTCCGTAGCAGCATGTTAGAATGAAGTATTTCCCTCTGAAAGGCTCTCTGTATCTGTTGAAGCACACAGCAACATCGGTTAAATTGCTTTTCTTAGCTGCAGAGATAAGATAGGAAACATCTCCTATAAACTATGGGTTGAAGAGGAAACTCACTGTAATATGAATGCATATACCAGCTTAGCAAATCTTTAACTTTTTTTAAAAAAACAAAACGAAACAAAAAAAACACCCACAGTACTTCAATCAATTGCACACCCATCTTCCTGGCAGGGGAGCACTGGTTTGTTTGGAGTTCATGCAAGAGGCGCTACTTCAGCATCAAGTTCTCTCTCTTTTGTCTGCAGTCTGCTTTCAGGGCGTTTACTTCAGTCTATATGAAGTGGAAATATCAAATAAGGATCAACATAAAATGAATCGATTAATAGAAAATCTAAAGAAAAGGGACTTGGTAAGTATTTTAAAACATTGTTGTACTGGGAGGAAAATGTGGTTTTAAATGGTCTTTTGAAACTGGTAGCATTATTCACAGATTCTGAAGTAATGCAAAATGGAATGAATTTCCCTGCTTTAAGTATTATTTTCATGCTTTGTTATCCTCCAACATAGTTTAGTCTTTCTGTTAACTGAAGATTACCCCACTGCGAGCTGGGAACTGATTTCTAGGGTGAGCATGCCTTATACCAGGCAGACCTCTTCTTTGACTATGTTTGTGCCAGATGAGATTATTGTATTGGGCTGTCTTTGCATTGCAAATGCCGTAGTGGACAAGGACTGCAAGGGGATCTTATTGAGAACACAGAAGCTAAGTCCCATAATGCTAGAATGATAATTACCAGGCAAAAGACACAAGCTGGCACGTGCCTGCCTTTCTCCCTCATGGCCGAAAAATAGTCCCCGCTCAGCTCGATACTCGGTTATACTGCGGAAGCCTCATGGGCTTCTGAAGATATTGAGATTTATCTTTGCTTTAACAGAGAATTTCCCCTCCATCGTTGCTAAGGACTGCTTGCGAAATATTATCTGATAGGACTTTTTCCAGCACACTTTCTGTTCTTTCTGTTCCCAGCGCGATCTTCATGTCTCCTTTTGACTCCGAGGGTTGAACATCACCCCTGAGGGGCTCAGCACTTGTGTCTGCTGGGATCTGTGGTTGGGTTGGGTTTTGCTTTGCTGCTTCTGGTTGCACTGTCACATCTGATGCTTTCTGTAGATCCAGGGTGCTAAATTCACAGCTACAAACATACAAGTGGCTGGGCACATCCTCCGCTCGGTATAAGCTGGCAGCAGTCCACGAACTGCCTGGAAGTGCTGTTGCTGTGAGGCACTGCTGAAGAGCTACCCACCAATGTGCAGCTTCCTGCATGTAACATACTGGAGCAAGTGTTTGTAATGGATCCCTGTAAGAAAGGCACTCGGACTCCCTAAAGTGTTGATTGAACTGCCCTTTATTGGTGACAGCGTGAGAAGTAAAAGAGGGGGTAGCACAGACATGCTTAATGTCCCTCCACAGGTTGGTAATGCTGAACTGTGCAGCATCAGATGGACCTCTAGTTGTGGCACAGACCCATCCATGCTGAAGTTTGTGTGATGCTGTGCAGCTCAGCATTCCCAGCACCTGAAGGGACATAAGCTTGTCTGTGCTTGTTTTTTTTCTCATGTTCTCACCAATAAGAGAGATATTAATTGATATGGAGTCCAAGTGCCTCTCTTACTGAGATCTATAAAGACCACTTTCTCCGGTGCATTACGCGTCTGCAGCTGCTGAGGGTTATAACGTGCATCCTGTCAAGCCTCGCAGAGCTGGACTCTCTAGAGGAGTCAGGGAAGATGAGATGGTTGAGTTGTGGCCATGAGGAGTTTGGCACTGAAAGCCAACAGGAGCATTGTTTCCCTAAAGCTTCCCCACCGTCACATGTCTCTCAAACTGGATTAAACCATCTCCCGTATTTCAGTGAGGAAACAGTCACAGCCCACTCTGGGCGTGCTTCTTCCTTCCCAACATGCTGTTGAATGGCCATGGGTGAATCCGCTTGGCAGCAGCTCCCAGAAGCCCAGGTGAAAAATGCCTCCTGTTTCCTTTCCCTTTCCATGGTGTGTGGGCCAGGCATCCAGCTTGCAAGTGAAAATGAAAGGGTGGCTGGGAATAAGTAGGGTTGCCTGAGGCCAGCTGCACTCCTCTGGGCGGAGGGTGACTTCTCTCAGCTCTGTCAGGCGGCTGCTGACTTGTGGCTTGACTTTCCCCCTCATGTGCCTGAAAATCACCCCATTGGTGAGAAACAATGGCTATTTCATTGAGCCAGCTGACATTTTGGTTTTATCTGTTCTGCTCAGCTGTCTTGAGACAATTGAAGTAAGGAGCTACCGTTCTGAATAGTGAATATTACACTGAAATTGTTCAGCGTTTCCGAAGTTGCTCCGTTGTCATGAGGAAGTAAGGTTGGGCATCAGTCCAATCCCCTGTTATGTCTGAAAGTACTGAATGGGATCGGGGAGGTTTCACAGAGCATTAGAAGCCCTAGAGATATTCATTTCCTGCAAGTTCCCTTAAAAGACGCGTCTGCACAGAAGAAAGAGATCCAAATGGGTGTCCCCATGGAAGAAACAGCATCCCAAGCCAAGCTCTGCGATGAAGCAACACCCAAATACAAGAAAAGCCTTGATAAGCTCATGTATCTTTTTAGACATACAGTCATCCCCTTCTGCGGCAGTTGCAGCGGTCTCTTAGGCTCAGCAAATGTTTTTTCTTTTAATATTTATTGATACTGATGCTGCTAATAAGCAAACTGCATGGGCTGAACGTCAGTCAGGCCTGTGGCTGGAACCATTGGCTGTGTAGGCAGATGCTCATGTCCAGCTTTGCTTTCCCCTCTGGGAAAATCCTCCCCTTTTGCTGTGAGAGCTATTCATGGCTGAGATGCCCAGGACCTTTTGAACTGAAGGGACTAAAATTATTAACCTTGTTCATTAATTGCAAATAGTTTGGCTAAGCATTTATTTTGTTTTAAGTAACAGATGGGAGGACTTTGAGATGAATAACAACCTTAAATGGAATACTTTGGGTTCCAGGTCCCAGTGACTCAAGCAGCATGGCAGTGTCCTCGGCAGGGAATGAGCTGGTGGTGTTGGCATATGTTCACCAGCAATCAGGGCTTGTCAACAGTCATGCTGAGTGATATAAAGCGTGCTTGGGCCGGAAGGGAGAGGTTGCTCTAACTGTATTTCTTTGTTACAGGCAATCATCAAATATTTACAAGATCAAGGAGTTCTTATCCTCCTGACGTCCTCTGCATTGGCACGAGATGATGGTAATGCATGGCTATATAGAAACCAATACCTGGGCTTAAATGACCTGCCCTGGTTAGAGACAGGGGACAGACACCCTCAGTCTAAACAAAACCTGTTGCTTTATTTCACAGGATTCGACCCCAAGGAGCCTGTCAGCCTCCTGGCCCTGTTTCTGTTCACTTCGTCCCGATCAGTGTGTCTGAGAGGTAGGGAGGTTCCCTTTGCTGGCTTCAGGCTCTACATTTTGGGTTCAGGGTCCTCATCAGACGGTCCTCACAGACATGTTCCTTTTGAAGAGCTAATTTCTCTGCTCAACACCATCTACAGCTTTAGTGCAAAGGGCGTTAAAAGAGGAGAGATGAGTCCTGTCTGTTTAGCTACGCTGCTTTTTAAGCTGATCTAAACCAGGTCCCCCATGTTTTGACCCTTCACTGCATATCCTTGCCCCTTTACAGGAAGTTGATGTGAGTGAAAAATAATTGCTTTTCCTCCTCTCAGTTGGTTTTCGGCAGCATCCACTCCCTGCACTGACTTTTGCATGTGCATGGGAGTCTGGCGCCTGCAGAAGACTGGCTTACATCCCTAAAGGTGCTCTGGAGCTGTGCTCAGGAGGTAGAACAACACATGGCACTTGCTGGACCCCGCATGGAGCTGATGTGGTTGGCTAAACCAGCAGGAAAAAAGCCTGCCCTAAAAAATAAGTGAATTGTTCTCTGCTGAGATAACAAGTGAAATGAGTTTCGTGAGAGGTCACTGCTGGCATAGGCAGGGGGAGGAGGGGTGGAGAAGGGGACTTGTTCCCTTCAGAGCAGTGAGCGTTTGAGGGAGGTAGCGAGATGCCATTGGGCAGAACCATGCTGCTTTGCTGCCATCAAAGTGAGGGACAGCTCTGGGACCTGGGAGCTGAATCCACACATTGTTTCAAGGCTGCTTGCAGCCCTAAAATGTGCTGCTTTGAGGCACTATATAAGAGAAAATAAAGATGACACAATTTGAACACAGATCTTGAAATAAGAATGAGTTTCAACGTCTGTGGCATTTACCTCAAATTTTCTCTCTGTTGGTTTTATACTGCACTATGTGGAAATATTCACACTACAATTTCCTCTTGTGGCCATAAAGAAAGTTACTGCTCAACTGCCCCTCGACAGCTTCATCTGCAAACCTCTTCTCACTTCGTGCACTTCACCAGAAATGCTTCTGGCCTTGCAGATCCCCAAGCAGGATGTAAACAGGGGCCTTTTGCTCTGCGTAACTTCTGGCTTGCTTTTTTTGAGTCATTCTAGGGACAAGCCAAGAGACTGTTCATGCCAGCACACACTGGTATTTCAGTCTGCCTGTGTATGTGTGACTGGCATTGCCAGTGGAACTGTACAGGACATTCCTATCTCCCCTCCCCGGAAGATAAAATCAGCAGAAAAGTCAACAAGACCTGCAAGCACATCTGAGCATGGATTGCTTTATCCTTTTTGGTGTTTAACCTCCAGCTATAAACTTTCTCCTTCAGGATCTGCATACGAAGTGGGCTTGTAAGTCTGGTGAATAAGTGATGGAAACTTGGCAGTGTGGGGTGAGAATGTCTTTGAGGCCCGAATTCAGTAAGGCAGACTCTAAGGACATGCTGCTGGTGGCTGTGTTAGCATGGCAACTTTTCTAGTTTCTTTTCTAGGTGTAGGAGAGAGACAGGCGCATCCAGAGGCAGTCTGAAATCCAAACTGCCAGGGCAGACATGGGATCAGGTGGTTTTTGCTGCAACGACTGAAGCAAAGGCATAAAATTTGGTGAGGTGAAGGGGGAAATCACATGGAGACCAGACTGGAGGTGGGAACTGACCATGCAGATATTGAGATCCTGCTGACCAGCCCCATAATGGGGAGAAAATACCCTCCAGAGCAGAGGAATTTAGAAAGGCTGACTGCGAGCACTGTATGCTGGGGAGAGGGGAATGAGGCAAGGAGGTGTTTATCTTGAAGAGGGTTATTGTGAAAGGAGTGGTGGGGACAGGACCAGACGTAAGGAGCATCCCAAAGCAGAGATGGCACAAGCGGTTGGTTGGTAGGAAGACCTGGGGCTGTAGCAGGTGTTGCCAGGGGCTGACGTTGATGCCAAAGAAGAGGCAAAGTGTGGGCAGCCAGAGAGCAGCTGGTAGTGAAGAGGCAGGGGGAGAGGATAATGTTGAGCAAATGCTCTCTGTTACGTGACACGGTCTGAATGTTGATGGCTTCCAGATGTTTTCTCCCTGGTGCCAGCAGGACTCCTGCACGTGCTGTCCCGTTTCTTCCTACCCTACGCGAGTGGCGTAACCAAGGCCAGCCATGACTGTCCTGTGGGACCAAGATCTCGCTGGGATTATAAACAATTTTGCTTTATGGCTTCTCCTTTCTATGAAGATAAGTATGTGAGGATTTGGGGGACAGAAAGAGATGGTGACTGAAGGCAGCAGGGGCGCAGAGCAAATGCAGAGAGAAAAGCGGGTGAAGTACAGACGCATTTGCAGTTGCTCAGCTCAGACTCAAATCATGAATAATTCCCATTTTGAAATAAGCAGCCTCTGAAGCCGTTTTCTTCCTGTCCAGACAGCCGACAGGAGGAATGTAGGGCAGGCGTAACAAGCCCACTGCGTAGACATGCTGCAGCGTTCCTGAGCCAGCAGCAGAGGCAGACTCTTGGGGACGCCTGGGCTTGCCGGTAACAAGGAGCAGCGTTGCCAGTGCAAGGCAGCAGCAGGGCCAATAGGTGAAGAAAACCACGCGTCTCAGAGGGGGAGAGAAACGCCAGCCTCCTCCAGGCGTGACTAGCTTTCGCCTTGCTGGGAAAGGATGTGACGGGGAAGAGCGCTGGGGCTGTGAGCCTGGCCCTGCAGCCAAAAGAAACCTCTGAGTCGGATCGTTACACGCGGATGGGCCAAGCCCGCGAGTGCAAAGCATCAGACTGTCTGCAGCCTCGCAGTGGATGAAGCTGGATAAGTCTTGCTTGTGCAGCAGGGGTGGACCACCAGCAGGCTCTGCATATCACACTGGCCCTCCAGGCATTCCCGGACACCAGGGGGACACCATTGTGCCAAGCAGAGCCAACTTCCACAGCGGCATCTGCGAGGATGGGCACCCTCAAGGCCTGGGACTTGTTCATTGATGCCTATTGGGAGCTAAACCCAAGGCTTCTGTGATACCGCGCCCCGTGTGTGGTAGGACATTGGTCCTGCTGAAATCAGTGATACCCAGCTACTTTCAGTAGGACCAGACCTCCAGCTTTATAAAATCACCCAGGGGTTCACGTCATTTATTTTTACTGTCCCAGAGTCTGCTTCTTGACTTTCCCCATCCCACTCGGGAGCACAAGTGCTGCGTCTTCATGTGCACTGCATCCGCCCATGCTGGCAGCAAGTAGAGATGGAGCTGCTGGAGGTTGCATTTGAACAGAAAGATAAATAGCACAAGTGATCTGAAAATGGTGGTAGTCTAAACACTCTGCATGGGCAAACCTAAATTTATACAAGTTAAAAAAAAAAAAAGTATTTTCAGAGCTCTGACTGTCCAAATGAGACTTACGAAGAACTGCTGGAGTAGGGGGACTAGACTGCTGTGTGTGATCTCACCCTGTGATTTCCTGCAGGATGGGGCTAGCAGATACAACGGGAGTCTTTCATCTTTGTTTAATCCATTTTTGACTCCCACATGCAATTCATTTTTACCTTCAACAGTTACAAGCAGTCATCAAACCAGGACATTGCCCTCAGGGCTAGCTTTTTGTAAGTTGGCTTTGGGGGCTTTTTCATTACCTTTCATGTTGTCTTAGCATGTAATGGTGAGCTGATTTGGGGAATTTAATCCTTTTTTAATAATGTAGAATTCTTTTCTTTTCCTTTCTCAGTTGAAGAACACAATCCAAACCATGAAAGGAAAGATAGTGACGTGTCTTTAAAAATAGCCTCAGTTTTGCCCGGACTTCACTATGCCTTACAGAAAGCCACCAATTCTTCATGGGGGGACACACTCAGTACCAATGTACGTATCAAACAGCACTTCCAGGAATACGCAAAGCTTGAGCAAAATACACAGCACACCTCTGACCAAAACAGCGATGTTCCCTGTTCTTCTTGCCTGTCACCAGCCAAGGATGAATGTATTAAATCCTTTAAAAAACACTCAGAGCAGTCTTTCTCCCAGCTGCAGCATTATCTCTCTAATCCCAGCAGCTACACTCTGGAAATGTCGGCTGCCTTAGGATGTTTGGCTGGTGCTGTTCAGTCTCTTTGCTGCAACTCAGAGACTGCTTGTAAAGTGGACTTCTCTTTAGCTGTGCCACCAGACCCTATTCCTCCTGACATACCAGCAGAAGTAAAACTCAAGGGTGAAGACCCAAAGCCCACTGCAGGGCTGGACCGGAGTGGTGAAGGGCCCACAAAAGACATTAGCTCAGCCAGCAAGCTATGGGTGCAGCAGAACAAGAGGAAATCCAGCCGAACCACTGTGACCAGCACCAGGAAGAAATGGTCACCCCTCAAGATGCAAATACATCCTATGGGGGACAGCAGCAGGAACAGGAAAGCAACCAAGAAGAAAATCAACATTGCTTTCTCTTTTCCTAAAAAGCCAGGGCTTACAGCCAGTTCCAATGAGCCCATGCTTAAATTAGCCAATTTACAGTTTCCTCACAGAAGGAAAAGAGGTAAGCGCTATATAATTTGGGCTGACTTCCTCCTCCTTCGCCAAGGTATCCAGCTTGGATACTGAGGCTTTATTAGGAGCCATGTCTCCCTCGTGTTCCTCCTGGGTGCCCAGAGCAAGCAGACACCTCCAGGGAGCACCTGAGTAGATCTGTGGCAACGTCTCCGTGGTCTCTTGTTCAACCTGGGAAGAAGCCCAGGGCAATGACAGGGGATTTCAGTGAAAGTGCCTGAAATTCAGGTCCATGCTGTTGCCTTCCTTTGCTTGCGGGTGCCTGCATACAGGGGAATCAGCTGGGCCACAGTTATTGCATCCCTTGTCCACAGGCAAGGTTGATGTCTCAGACGCAGAGCAGTTGCCAAAGCTGCAGTCATTACAGATTGCCTAGACAACCAGCCACCCTACCTGGCCATGTTGTGACTCCCTGAGAGTCAGCTTTCTTGCTGTGACCTTGATGAATCAAGAAGTGTGAGACTGATCACACCCGACTTACTCTGATGAGAGCTGGTGTTTGGCCTGAGCTGCTCATGCAAGGTGTCCCAAAGGGATAAATGGTCCTCAGAAAGCTGTCTGTCTGCAGAGGATAGACTAAGGCTGTCCTTTTGAGCCAGCCTGAGCCTCCTCCTGATTTGTAGAGATGTTCAAAGTGGGTTGAGATGAATCCCAACATTGGAGCCACCTGCATGCAAAGGTAGTGTCACACTCAGCGGTCTCCGCTGGCATTTACACACATCACAGGTAGTGGTGGCGGCTGCGGAGATGGGTGGTCATGCACAGGGGGTGGCACAGCCCGCTGTGGGCTGAAGTGAGCTGTGATCCACAGGGCATTGGACTCTCCCCTGCCCTGCTCTTGATGACATTGCTGATGGATCTGGGAGAGGATCTCACATGCCTCTTGGAGAGGTAAATAAGTACCCTCAGGGTGCAAGCGTACCAAGCAGGAATTAGTGACTTATCCCTGGCGGTCACCTATTCTAGGTCAGAAAAGCAGGTTTCTAATGAGCTACAGAAGCGATGCCTAATTTTGGTAAGTGCTTACTGATCATTTGCATCAGTAACCCATTTGATCAGATGCATAAATCAAGTTAGCAAAGGCTATTCTGTTGCTGCCAATCACTTCTAGAGCAGTCCTTCCACATTCTTCAGCTGAATATTTTGTGATTATTGCTTTTAATCCGAGCATGCTTCAAACCAAAAGAAATGCCCTCCCTTTCACTTGCCCCAGGTGCAGAGGTCCTGTCTGCAGAATTTGTGCACAAAACACAGTCTGAACCTGTCCAGAAGGGAACCTCAGCTCCCGACAGTCCTGGTTTGGAAACAAAGAGACCAAAGACGCTGAAGAACTCAGATGTGAAAAAGGTTCCTGTTGCTGAGACCACCACAAAGCCAGTGAAGAGTAAGATGATAAAAAGTCTGACTAACAGCCCATCAAAACCTGAAGCCAAAAAGCCAGCAGCAAATGGTAAGAATGCAGGTTCCTGTGTAAATGTTTACTTTAAACGTAGAGCCATCAAACATCACGGTCAGGTCGTGACCAGATGGTAGTAACAGCACGTTCAGCAGCAGCCAAAGGGCCTTACAGTGTTTAGGGCCGAGGGTCTGGATTGGGGTCTGTGTGCTGCTGCCCCACAGCCTGCAGGCTCCCACTTACACACTCACAAGACACACAGACCAAACTCTTCTGAGTCCTTTTCTAATCTCAGTTTGTATCCTTGGCAAACTGCTCAGGCAGTTTAAACTGCAGCTCACGGACAGAACGTTATAACTTCTGCTCATAGCCAGCATATGCCTAGATTTTTAGTCCGTTACATTGTAAATCCAGTCATTTTAAAAACTAGTGGAACTGTTACACCCTTTGCAGACAGACTGCAGTGGATTTAGGAGCCAAAGTGGTTAGTCCCGGAGCGCAGTGTCTGCAGGTGCTGGCTGGGAGTCTGCTTTTAAACTGAGAACCAGTATTATGGTGCCAAAATAAATGATGGAACAGGGGAGTCATTTTTTGTTAATTTGTGTTTTCTCACACTCATGCTTTCATGTCCGTTTTCAGATCTGTCTCTGGTCTTTCTTTTTCTTCCTGGTGAAGTAGGAGGCTTTCAAGACCGGTTTTGCCACCTTGTCTCAGTTTGTCCAGTTTTCTTGGTCTTTTATTGCCACATGCTGTAAGACTTCCTGATACGTGGCAGTTTTCATCGGCGTGTATGTCAAACACTGCTCCTCACTGCGCACGTCACGTGGAGGTTCCTGGAGCAGTTCTGGCCAGTGCTCTCACATGGGCAGGGCGTCAGATGGGTCCTGCTGTCATGTGTGATTCATCCAGAGGGGTCTGTCCACAGTACTGTATGTAGGTCAAAAAGGCTGAATGCCAGGTTCTGCCAAAAATGCAAAATAAGAGAGTTTAGCAGTAAGAAATACTCAATTTATATGTCCTACTATGCGTTTCCCAAGGTAAATAAGTATAACGTGTAGGACTCTAGCACAGTTCTCATTTAATGAAGTTTTGCTTGGAGAGATTTTGCGCTGTGTTTTAGTAGAAGGTATTAACCTTGTTTAACGACTTCATGCTGTTTTTACAAACATGGGCCTTGAGCCACAGTGAGGGGCGTTTTTAATACTGAAAACTAAATGAACACTTACTTGCTGTGCTCTGGCTGCCTTTGGGAGCCCCCAGGTTTCTGCATGTACTCTGAGGTACAGCGCAGGGGCAGGTGATGCTGTTGAGAGGGTGTGCAGTGGGAAGCATGAAGGCAGGGTGGGTTTTCTCTATGTTTTAGAGGGGTTTTGGTTTTTTTTTTTTGGTAACTGTGTGGATTGTTGAAGGCACAGCACACAGTTTTTCTGTGGTGAGGGCTGCAAATACTCAGACTAGAAGAAAGTATAAAGGAAAAAAAACTAATTAAGGAAGCATTTAAAATATCTCAGGTTGTATATAACTGCCCAAACTATCCTGTGCACAGAGGCCAAGGGAAATTTTCTTCCCTCTGGATCCTGTGCCACTTATTTCTGAGAATAAACCCCATTCCTGAAGTCAGTTGGATCCCAACTCTGGATCCCTCTGTAGCAGCCATGGCTCGCACAACTGCAGAGGTTTTGCGTTTTTTTTGAGTGTGCAAAGTCCATGTTGGAGAGGCACCTTTTTCCTGCCAAACTGAGGCCCTTAACGTGGAAATAATTAGGAGGTGCTGAATGCCACGGTACCTGTCTAAATGCCATTCATTTGTTAGCAGTGAAAGCCTGCTTTGAACCCGTTCTCGAGGTAAAACTGTGTGGCCTTCATTTACTCTTTCTTTTTTTTTTTTTTAATGCAGAGTTGAAGGATCCATTCTCCATTCTTCCGAGCGACGTTTCTTTGCAAAACCACGCAGCGGATAGCCAGATGAGTGAGATTTATCCAGGTGGTGTTGCTAGCCACGGTTTTGATCTGAAGGGGAACGACTACGAGTCCCATGCCTTGAACTTGCTGGCTGATCTGGCTCTAGGTTCTTGTGTTCCTTCGTTTATCCCCAGGGACAGCGGGATGATCACCTTGTCCTGCAGCCCATCCAGTGACTCTGCAAAGGAGCAGCAGAGTCATCGCAAGCACAAATCCTCACGTGTTTCTTCCGACCACGAATACCACAGGGTAGAGAAGCTTGCAAAGGGAGCTGCCTCGCCTAGCAAAGCTTCACCAAACCAGAAGCTTCCTCCTGCTGGAAAAATAGACTTAAAAGACGTAGCCTCTGCTCCTGGGGAGAAAAGCCCTGCCATTTCGAGTAAGAAGAACAGCCCAAACCCCAGCCCTGCAAAAACCCGTGTGTTGCCTCCAAGGGAGACTCAGGTGGCAACCGAGGTGAACAAGCACTCCTTCATCTCCTCCGAGCACTCGTACGCCTCACTGATGCCTGAGCACTCCAAGAAACACACGTATCCCAGAGGTGCCCCCTACGCCGGGCCAGCACCCTCCAGAAACGGGACCAGGAGCGCCCGAGCAGGACCCCTGGTTGGGAAAGTCCTACCTTTCCGCCACCAGCAGAACAGCACCCACCTGCAGCGTCCCTTTGAGGCCGCGGCAGCAAGGCGCAGGAGCGGCATGCTCTCCCCCAGGCTGAAGGAGGACTTCGCCAAGTCCCACACGGTGAACAGCTGCGGCGAGTCCGTGAAGGTGACGTGCCAATGGGAGGCAGAGTATCTCTTCAATTTGGACAGCAGGTACACCAACGACGCCCTGGAGAAAACTGTCATCCGTGCCCTGCATGGGTAAGTCAGTCTGGAAGGCCATCTGCAGGGGACATCTCTTGCTAGGCATGTAGAGCACTTCTGGAATGAGTTTTCTTTGCTCTTTTTGCTTTGCTTTTGTGTGATAATTGCCCTTTTCTCCATGCTAAGGTGCCCCATTTTGTTGCGTTAAAGCTGGGGCCTCTTCCTGTGCCTCTGCAGCTAGAATTGGTACCTAGAACCATGCACACAAGTGCTTGTTTGCAGCCGTGAGTTTCTCTTTTCAACCCGTTGGAAACCACGTCAAGTGATCTATCATGCAGCTCAGCATTTACAGCCCCCTTGCTTTGGGGCTTAGCACCCTGGGGAAGCAGGAGATGAGTTACCTTAGTCAAATGGTGCGAGGATGAGGACATCTCAGGCTGTGTTTGCTTTCTCTTCCAGGCCCTGGGACCCTGATCTGCCCGATGATGTGGAAGAGATGAAGCTGATACTTCACATGTGGGTGGCTCTGTTCTACAGCAAGCCCAGCAAACTCCTGAGCAGCACGAGGAAGGTGGTAGAGCACAGCAACCCCAAGAAGTATGTCTCATTAAACAGCACTGGGGACTTTCTTGAGCTGAGTGATGACAGTGAGGATTGTTTTGGGTTGGAGACATGCCCTGCGGACTCTCGGTCAGACTCTGACCAGACTCCTAGCAGCTCTCTGGATCCCAGCATACGCTGCCAGGGACCTTTCCGCCCAGAGGAGAGCCCTGCAGACTCTCAGACTGACGCTGACGGGACTCCTGGCATTGTTGATAGTACGGTATCATCTTCTTCAGGGGAGCTGCCCCCTGGGGAGGAGGAGCCTTCCTCCACAAGCTCTGAGAGCCCTTCCCTCGCTGAAGATGCTGATCAGAGTGACCTGGCTGTGAAATGCAGACAGCTGGCACTCGTTCCTGAGGAGCATATACATGATGTCTCGACTGTCACAGCGGTAAGAGCTTGGGGTGTGGGTGATACGAGCCTGCAGGGCACACAATGCATTTTGTGCCTGTAGGAGTAGGTTCTCATGAGAGGGATGGAGCAGACGTGCTTGTGGGCTCTCTTGGATCCAGGTAGGGGGGGTCCCCAAAGCAGGACACAGGAAAGTCACCCAACAGTTCGCTGCCCCAAGTGACTGCCATGCACACATGCGCAGTTGTCAAAAAAGCAGCTTTCCGGTTTGGATGTTCTCGTGGACTGATCTGGCATCCCTGGGCTCTGACGGGAGCCATATCTCTCACTGACCAAGGGAACAGGGACTCAACATGGAGGAATACCAAAGAATTAGAGCAATTAAAGCATCGACTTTCCTAAGACAACACAAATATTGTCTCCTCTTCAGGGTCCGGAGGAGGCCAGTGACTGAGGAAACCCCAGTCACTGGAGATCCAGCTTGGCTTGATTATTTAGCAGTCTAAAGGTCTGTATGTGGCAGGTCTCAGATCTGCACTTAAATGAGGGAGAAGAGGAACCACAACCACCCCAGGATGGGGACTCAGAAGCCTGCCTGTCTCCTGTGGGCAACTGCATTTGCCAGCCCATGGTCACAGCAACCTGGACATGTCAGGGGACACAGCATGGTGTGGGACAGCTGAGGTTTGCTGGCTTGGAGAGGTTTCCTCCGCTCAGAAGGCAGTGCAGGACTTTGCAATATTTCCCTCGCCCCTCCAGTGAAGTCAGTTAAAATTTCATTCTGGACGAGTTTTTTTTAATTAATTTGTAGAGTTTCTGCAGATGGCCAGGAGTGGAGGTATTTGTTTAAAATGAAAACACAGGTGTCTGCTGACGTTTTTCAAACCTGAATTCTTAGACTAAAATAATTCTTTTAAAACTTCTGCTCTGTGAGCAAACAGGCAGCTGCCGTGTGGCTGCAGCTTTTTTGCACAAAGAAAGAATATCCCAGTGTTTTTTAAAATGTGAGTTTAGCACTGCGGAGCAGGCAGAAGTGTTTCGGGAGGAAATGTGGGATTGCTGTCTGTAGTGCCTTTATAGCTTGCTTGGACAGATAAACTCAGCAGAGGTAAGAGGATGCTGCTGCATACGTTACCTCTGGGCAGTGGCTGGTGACCTCTGCACAGTTTGGTCTATTTTTAAGCCACTTCACAATATAAATGAAGTAGAAAGTTTCAAAACCTTTCCCTGGCTGTCTGTGGGCATGGTAGTGGCTCATGTGGGGTAAGGATTCGACCTGGATTTATTTTAGAGACGAACTTATCTCCACAGATGCTGTTGGGGTGGTTGTACTGACAAAGTCTGAGCATTTAAAATATCTGTGTCCTCATGCATGGGTGTCTCAGTTCCTGCATTTGCCTCCCTTGAAGATTAACCTCAGAATTGTGTTGTTTCAGGTGGAGCTGCCCAGGGAGGGACTGCCGGACGCTGCAATCACCCCCAGCCCTTCCGATGAGCTCAGCGATGCCAGTGAGCCCCCAGCTGTGCTGGCCAGGGAAAACTCACACAGCCAAGCCCTGAATTTCAGTACAGCTCCCCAAAGTGACACCCTGTGTGTGCAGCATGGACCTGGAGAGCAGCCAGAGAGCAAGTGGGCAGCGATGTCAAGGGGTGGCCCTGGTCCTCCCGAGGAAGAGGGGAGCATAGGAGATGCTGGGCATGGTACAGAGGTTAAGGACAGCAGCTGGGCCACCAGCGATGGACCACAACATGCCTGTCATTCGATGTCCTTAGAAGCAAGTCCCAAAAGAGCAAAGCCCAGTGGACTCGATGGAGAAGGGAGGGAATCACAAGACCTCTTAAGACATCCAGAAATAGAGGAGGAAGAAGTGGAGGAGGGAAAAATAGAGAAAGAGGGCTCTGAAAATGAAAGCATGATCGCAGGGCGTGTTGATTTAGCATTTTCTGAAAGAGGTGGTGCAGACACGGAGCGTGAACACACTGAGCAGCAGCTGGTGAATTCGGCATATCCAAAGGATTTTGGCATTCCTGGAGAGGGCCCTGTGCCCATCCCTGCTGCCTCAGTGTTTCCCTGCGAGGGTAAATCAATGCCAGCGCTGTCAGATGGGACTGGGACTGGTCCTCAAGGGCTTTCTGGTGACACAGCCCTGAGCCTGGGCACGCTGCAAGAGCCGTGGGGGGCTCTGGCCTCCCCAAGTGCAGAGACAAGCGGTGTCAGTTTGGCACACACAGCCAGTCCAGCCGATGTGGGTGAGAGCGGGTTGATGCTGCCATTATCATCTGATCCGAGCCTTGTGAGTGGGGCACAGCCAGGTGGCGTCCCCGCAGTTACTGTTACAGGCAACGTTGGACCTGCCGGAGAGATGCTCTGGAATGGTTTGGAGCAGAAAGACGAGGCTCGTGCGCCCTCTGCAGAAACGTGGGCTGGGAACAAAGCTACTGGCACAGCTGGCCTTGAGTCACCATGCAGCCAGGGGCCGTCACTAACCTCATTCCCTGACTCCCGCTCTGTCCGCCTCACATCTCTTGATGGAGCAACAGATGCAGGGGCTGCTCTGGAAGACCAGGTGGCCGCGGCACTCATCCAGTCTCCATCGCAGAGCAGCCCAGGAGGGAGCAACTGCCTTTCCCAAAGGTGCGGAGGTAACGTTTGTGCTGACCTCACTTCGCTGAGCACTGGTGAATCAAACCGAGACTGGAACAAGGTTTTGGTGGAAGGACGGCATAGCAGCCCTTCTGCCAACCACACAGATGTTCTAGATGGATCCTCAGGAGCAGGTGATGGCCAAGGCTTCGCCTTCAACTGTACAGCCTGGACAGGTGACTCTGAACCAGGGGCGAACGCTGATGTGTGCCTTGGTGCAGAGAAGCCCCTCAGGAGCAACGAAACGAACGTGTTGATCGTGGCTGATGCACCACAGGAGCCAGAGACCTCTCTTCGTGACCTGCTCTCCTCCTCGATGAGAGAGGGGCAGCCTCCAGGCAATAAACCAGCCCCCGCTGTGGCCCAGCACCAGCAGAGCTCCCCAAACGGCCTGTCCCTGCCTGCCCGCATAGGCTCAGCCCCTGCTTCTCCCCCCGAGCAGGACCCTCCTCCCCACGGCACAGATGCAGACGCCCATCGCTGCTTATTAGACCAAAGTGAGCAGGGGCCAGTCCTGTGCCCACGTGGGAAGCCCTGCGAGCAAGTAGCTGCTGCAGAGCTGAGCGTGGCTGCCGAGAGTCCAATGGCTCCTCCAGCGACGGACGACTCCTTAAAGCCTGGATATGTGGAAGAGGTGAAAAAAGACATGGGTCTGTGCCAGACAGAGCCAGCGGAGAACTCTTCCCTGGGCGTCCTCATGCCTGGTGAACTGGGATCGATGCCTTGTTCTCCTCCGCATGACCACAAAGCAGATCTGCACAGCGCTGAGCCAGACTTGGTCCTTGGTGTGCACCCCGACACGAGTCCAGCTTATGCTCCAGGTGGTGCCCCAAGGTCCTGCTGCATGGGACAGCTGCCACCAGATGCCTGCCACAGGTGTGCCAGCCCTGGGGACAGAGCAGCAGAGGCAGTAGGGAGCCACGAGGAGGAACCCGTCCTGCTCAAGGAGTCCGAGGGAGGAAGCAGCATCTCTCTTGCCAGCCCCACATCTTTTTCGGCAGGGGAGTTGTTTGTGCCGCTGGGGGAGCCCAGGTCCATGCACGGCCAGGGCGAGTATGAGGCTGAGGAGTCCAGCGTGTTTGCTGATCTGCACCATGCCAACGAGGAGGTGGAAGAGGGAGAAATCCCCGTTCTCCCCTTCCCAACATTGCTGTTACATGCACGCCGGGACTCTGGAGAGAGCCTAGGGCTTAGTGACAGTGGGGACATTTCCGATGTCCTCCTGAGAGCAAAACAGTTCCGCAGCACAGACAGATGTGTGGGCTTGAGCTTGGCAGATCTGTCGTACGAGTCTTACTCCAGCGACCCAGACCAGGACTGCTTTGGGTGGACTGCCCATCCCCTGCTGACATCCAGGGGCTGCTGCAGCACGAGATCCCTGGGTGCTGCCGACGCAAGGACTAACTGCGACTCCTCCTCCGTGGGCTCGGAGCACACGGAGGGGCACAGCGAGGGCTGGGGCTCCCTGAGTGCGGAGGAGGGCTGCTGGTGGGCTGAGTACGGCTGGCCCATCGGCCTGGGGAAAGCCAGCAGCAGGCATGTGCCACCTTATGTCAGTATTACGGACTGCCAGGGGATCTCCAAGGATTACCTGAACTTCACGGTTACCAAAAAATGCCAGGGCAGGATGGGAAACTTGCAACCTTCAAAGAGACACAGCCCTTGTGTGGGGCAGTCTCATTTGCTAAGGTCACTGATGGGGACGTGGAGGGGTTTTGAGGAAATCACCCAGCACACTTTGGACATGGAGCACCTCCGTTTCCATTATAAGCTAAAACAGATCCGAAGGAGTGGGAAACCACCCTTTTCTACCTCCAAGAGCATCTTCCCAAGAGACTCTTCTCCCCAGGCGATGTCTGAGACATTGCCTGCACAAGAAGCTCCTGCCCCGCTCTCCCCGCGGAGCAGGAGCCCTTTGCAGGTGACGATCCTGCCCTCGGACACGTGGCCGGGTGGCCTTGGCTGGCACCAGCGACGCAGCCGGCACAGGGACCCGTCCGGTTGCACCCCATGGCAGGACACCCCCTGGTACGAGAGGAGCAGGGCCAGATCCCAACTCCCGAGCCCGGGCTGCGCCGCTCCCTTCCACCTCAGCAAGCTCAAATACGAAAATAAGCTGAAGGACTCACGGGGAGACATCTCGGTCATCCTCGACGAGTACACGGAGTTCAACAGGTTGATGCTGAGCAGGGTTGACACGGGAAGCGAGGGCAGAGGGCAGGGTCCGGCACACAGGGCAGCCACCAGTGGCTGGACGTGTGTGTCCCTGCCCGGTAGGACGGCCGCCTTTGAGGATATGATCGCGGACCTGTGCAGAACGCTGCGATTCCGCCTGCGCAGTGTGGCCAAGGAGGCCTGCAGACGCACCGGCATGTTCTACCTGGTGGAGACGGGAGAGGAGGCTTTCTTTGCGAGACTGAAGGTAACGGCTGGATGGGGACAGGTGGCTTTGGGGTAAGAGCCAAGGGCAGCGGGAGCGGGAGCTGTCTCTGTTATTTCATCTTGGCTCCCACTGCCTGAGTAGACCCATTCAGATGGAGCAGCTGGAGCATTTCCAGCCCTGCGAGCCCTGATCTCATACCCTACACCGCAGCTGGCTCATACCCAGCCTGCTTTCCCCATGTTGCTCCCACTCCCTCTTCCTTGCACACGCTGGAGACAGAGAGGGCTTTTTCTTGTCAAGCAGAAGTCTACGAGTGCATCCTGCGCAATCATTCCCTGCTCCTGCTGTCCACCAGGAATCATCACCGGCTGCCAGCTCTTGCATGGTTGTGAAGATATTCCTTGTACAAACCTTCTTAGACACTGCAACGATTTCTCTTTCAGACCTTGCTGAAGAAAGACGGCCATGTGGAGATTGAACCTTTGAGCTTCTGCAAAGCAAAACACCTGGACACCAACAGGCTGCTCGTTGTGATCCGGAACGAGGACATTTCCTCGCACATCCATGAGGTAAAGCCCGAGACTACCTTTATTTGTACCCAAACTTGGCAACACCGTTTTTGAATATCAGGATCCATTTTAAGGGTTTTTAAATTTTGCACTAAATATAGCTGTAGATTCAACTGTGCAGATATGCTGTTATTTACACTGAAGGAGTAGTGCATCTTGAAAATCTGTTGAAAACAACTACCTTAAAAACATGAAGCAAGTCAGTTCTGCTTTTCTTCTGTCTCCATTTCCCATCACCGAATAACATCATTTGGAGCAGCCCGGCTCAGATGAACCGGGCTGGACTCACTTAGGGTAACAGAGCACTTCAGCCGGGCTTTGGTTTGTGGGCTCCAGGGAACACTGCAGCAGATTGAGCCATCTGTAGCTCCCCATATCACCATCCACAGCTTTGGGGTTGGGCTACGGAGATGTGAGAGTCAGGGTGATGCAGGCAGAGGACAAAGTGGATTCCAACGTTCTCCCAGAGCAGGGTGAGTGGTGCAAACGCTGTTGAAACACAGCTGTTTGCACGAAAGCGTGTCTGCCTTGAGCAGGTCCCGTGCTTGCTGAGGCTAAAGCACTGTCCCAACGTGGTGTTCGCTGGAGTGGACAGCCCCGAAGACATAACAGGTCACACGTACCAGGAGCTGTTTCATACCGGCGGCTTCGTGGTGTCGGACAACGAGGTGCTGGAAACAGTAACGCTGGGTGAGTCTCGCTGTGGCCTTTTGCTTGGATGCAAATGCGCAGGGTCAGTTCCTGGCTTCATCTGCTCATTTACCGGCACCTGCTTCCAAAAACTTATCGTGGGCGTCCTCTGTTCCTGCTTTAGTGGGGGCAATTGTTCCCCTCTAATTGGTGTTTGAGACCCCATCAGGACAGTGGGTCCAGGTCGGGGCTCCCAAAAATATTTACGTGCTGGAGCAAGTACAGTGGAGGCCACCAAAACCATGAGGGGCTGGAGCAGGGGATGTACAGGGACGTTCAGCCTGGAAAGGGAGGGCAAAAGGGAGACCTTGTCGCTGTCTTCGACTCCTTAACAGAGTTAAAACAGCCATGCTCCTCCTGGAGATGCACGGTGATGGGACAAGTTGCACACTTATCCTGTTAGGTATTAGGGAAAAATTCACAGCAGGTGTGTTTTCAGCCACCGGGACAGTATCCCAGGGAGGCTGTGACTCTCCATCCCTGGAGATATTCACAGCTCACCTAGACAAAGCCCTGAGCAACCTGGGGTGGCCCGGCTTTGAGCAGAGGTTACGCCAGAGGCCTCCTGGAGCCCCTTCCCACTCGGTCACCCTCCAGCTTTTGCTGTCTCCGCAGGCCAACTGAAAGAGGTGGTGAAGGTGCTGGAGAAGCTGAATGGAAGCGGGAGGTGGAAGTGGCTCCTTCACTACAAGGAGAGCAAAAAGCTCAAAGAAGACATCAGGTAATGGCTCTGTAGTGGCAGCTCCCTTGTCCTTGCTGTCCTCGGCACCACGGCAAGGACGTAGCCACCGCGGTGGAGTGTGGTGTCCCCTCGGGTGCTCAGTGTGGGGACACAGGGAGAGTTGGGTGCCTCTGCTTGGGTTTTGGCCTCTCACAAGATGAAGATTTTTGTTTACAAGAGAACTTTCGTTATCAGTGAGGGACCACGAGTGTGGAATTGCCAGAGGTCAGCATTTGCACACTAGCAAGTAAAATGTGATGGATTTTTTGATACCTGTATGAGATGGAGCAGCAGGACGTGGGACGTGGAGAGGGTCAGCTGGCCCAAAATGCTGCATCTTGCACGTGATCCCGGCTGAGACAGAGCTCTGGCAGCTGCCTCTTGCACCCTGCTGTATCTCCATAAGGCATTACCCCCTCTCCTTGGCAGACACACGCTCCGTGTGTGTGAGAGCCTGCAAGGGGCTGAGGAAGGGCACAAATTGTGCTTGAGAAGCTGCGCGCTTTGAAGGCTGGCTCTGCGAACTGAGCTTGCCTCGGCCACCCTGGCTCGTGCACGCAGGCACCAGGAGCTCGGGGTACTTTCCTGGGCCTCTCTGCCCCTCCATTTCTTTGCCATTTCCTCTTCTGTCCCGTCACTTGTGTGATTTGGGGAGCAATGAGGAGCTCTGAGTTTGTAATGTGAGAGAGGACCCAGCATGTTGTGGGGAGTGCATAAAATCAAACCCCACTGGGAAAAGCAGAACTTCTCCTGCTGATATTTACTGCTTATTTTAGGTTGTTTGCAACAACATGCATGTTTAAATAAGGCAGTTAGAAAAAGAGAAGACAGAGAATGATGTGTTCATTGAAATGTCCTGCTTTTATCACGGTTGAGCTGAGAGAGGGACGTTTTTACCAGGCAGGCTGCCTTTTCTGGTGCTAGTCCACGGGCCAGAAAGGACAGCTTTCTAGTAATGACCTCTGAACAAAGAGGAAGCTGGTCTGTTCTCACCGAGCGGAAAATGCTTCAACAAATGGGGAGCAGTCTCAGATCCTCTCCACACTAAGCATTTACAGTCATAGTACACAGTAATTATTTTGAAGACATGGTTTTCGTTCCAGCAGGGTGTTTCCTTGAGCAGGGAGGTGTCTCAGGCTCTGGGTAGGGTATTTTGTTGCAATCTCTGAGGTGAGGACTCAACCTGTGTGGAGCAGATGCTGCTCTGGAAGCACCAGCTGCAGCGGAGCAAGAATTTTCCTCATGCTCCATCGCTGGCACACACGTAGCATCTCTCAGCTCCATTGTGGTGGGCTAACAGCACCGCCAGCCACACTCTCTGGGAGCTGCCTCAAACAAGGGGTCATTTTGTTTTCCTGCTGCATGCGTGATCCATACGGTGACACTTGCTCCTGCCATCACAATTCAGCGCAGGGTATCAAGTGTAAAAGCACCCATGAGGCTGGAAGAAGCATGCGTGGGGGAAAAGCTGGTCCCATCATGCCTGCTTGTTCCCTGGGAGGGAGAGAGGTGCTGCCCCTTGCTGCCCCCCCACGCCCCTCTCCCCGCAGGGTGGACGCCAATGCCCACAAGAAGAACTTGATCCTGAAATCATGCCAAGGAGCAGATCTCATCGAGGTGCTGCACTACCACTCGTGCGACTCCAGCTCGTCCCCCACAGCTGAGTATGTGAAGTGCTTGTTGAACCTGCAGGTTCAGCACGTCAGCGCCAGGTTCGCTGTGTATCTCACAGGTAAGGACAGGCTCCGGACGCTGCTGCTGGTGCCCTCAGCCCCAGGCGTCCCCCACAAGTACTGTCTGTGGGACAGTGCAGTGCAGGTGGAGGAGGGACAAGAAACACCCTTTTTTTACTCCTATTTCTGCTAGAATCACTGATTTGAGGTATGGGTATGGTGCGAGCAGTTTCACTATGAGTCAGTGCAGATACAGGCAAAATGAACAGATTTTTTTTTGGAGCTCTGGTAAATTCTGGCAGTTTTTCGAGCCTGTGGATGGCTTTGTGTCACACTCTAATTGTGGCCTTGCTTGGCTGAGGCTGTTTGTGAAGCATTGCCGTTAATCTGCTCACATTTGCAAAGCAGAATAACTGCAGTGGGATTTGGGGGCATATTTTGTAGCTTTCAGAACAAGCTCATTTCAATGTATGAACTACAGTGCCACTCCTTTTGCAGAGAAGCCCAGTGTCAGCAGGGAGGTCTTTGAAAGCAAGGGAATCCTTGTGGCCGACGTCAACACCTTCCTTGGGACGGTGCAGAAAGTGGCTGCCCCCTTTAGGAGAAGCTACTGGTAAGGGGGGTGCTCGGGATCGACCCCTTCTTCCCCAAAAGGCAGCAAATTGCTGAGGCGCAGGATTGGGACCAACGCAGCTGAAAACACACCAGGAGCAGCCCCGGGATATGTGCCGGGAGCTGGGGTCCCAAGGGGCTCTCTGCAAGCCCTTCCAGGAGCGCAGGGGATCCCTGCCGTTAACCCCGGCTTTTCCCAGCTGTGGTGATGCCAGGACAGTGCCCAAGCCCTGCAGCCCACCCCGCAAAACAAGGCAGCCCGTGCCAGCAGCTGCCCCAACACTCGGGCCGACTCCTGACACCGTGGCCAGAAGGGCAGGGAGGGCCCACGCGTCGGCGCTGCCTGGAGCAACGAGGGGGAACAATAACCTGTGCCACCTCTCTGTCTTGCAGGTGACGAAGCCGTGCTGTGGCACAGCACCTCCTCAGGCCCTGCAGTCCTGACTGGGGCCTTCTGGTCCTCCGCAGGACGGCCCCGATGTCCTGGCGTTGCACGTGGGAGCCGTGCGCAGAACAGTGGCAGGGGAAGGTTGGCTTTAGTTCTGTATATAGAAATTATTTAAAGACGGCTAATGCAAATCCTCTTGGGGATTTGTTCCCTGCCATCGAGTTGTGTGTAGGACAGAGGTTGTTTTAATGTTACACAGTTTTAAATTATTGCAGTGGTTTTAAGCAATTAGTGCAGCTGACAATGGAAGAAATAGGAAAATGAAAAGCAGTTTACCTGAAGGTTAGGAGCAACACGAGTCAGCTCTAGTAAATGCGTTTTCCACATGACCGGTGCTGTACATTCTGTACACAAGATGCATGCGTTAGATGCTGGGGGGTGGGGGGGTGTTATTTCAAATGCCGTTTAGGGACCATTGCCCGACGTTGGTAAGCCTGCGACAGTCCTCTACACTACGTTTCAAGTCACCCATGTTGCCCGTTGGTACCATTTCACTGCTGGGACTCGAGTGCTCTCCAGCATATGGAAGTCTTGTAAATGCTGGAACAAAAAAAACCTCTTATTTATGGTAGCGCAGATAAACATGCACCATGCAGAAAACAGCACTAAGGACCTTTGTAAGAAAAATACCCTCTGTATTCCCGTGGAGGACGTTTGTCCTTTGTTGCTTGTTTGTTTGTGGTTTTTTTTAATGAAATGACATAAGGAACTATGTACAGGATGACTTTGTATAGAGTTTGACTATTAAAACCTGAAAACTTCCCTACTTGGCTGTTCTCTGGCTAAGACTTTCCCTCTCAGCACCCAGCCTTTCCCCACAGCAGCGGAGATGACAGATGTTCTCCTGGCTCTCTCACACAGCAGAAATCAGCCTTGCTCTGCGTCACACCAACACAGAAGTGCGCGTAGGAAAGAAAGCTGTAGCAGCTGCGGGCTGGCAGCGGCCGCAGGACAGTTGCCCTCATCCTTCATGGCAGGTAACGGGTAGCTGACTGGCCCCGGCCTGCGCCAGCCACCAGCTCTGCAGCAGGTAGCAGGCGTTGTGACCAAAACCCTGGGTCCCCAAGCACAGCTTGAGGCCGCCCCGTCGGCGGTGTTACCACCCTGCCCCGGCAGCTGGGAGCAGTGTGCCAGGAGCCAGAACCACCAGCTCACAGGAGAGCAGGGTACCGACAGCAGTTAGAGGCAGGCGTGTATTTTCCACGTGCCTTAGGTCTTAACTTGCCCTCAACAAGGCTCAGTGTGGTGACGCTGAGCACTGAAGCAGCTGATGGGAGAAGCAGCACAGGGTAAGGGAGAACTTCCCCTGTGGCAGCCACTGCAGTGTGCCTCATGCTCACGATGAACACGGCAAGGTGGTTCCTGGAACGGGTGCGAGCAGCCAGGAGAGGAAGTGCTGAAAGCCCCTAAACGCCAGCAAGGGAGGAAGGAGCCAGGTTCAGCGCAGCACAGCTGGGTGAAGGAGACGTGACGATAGCCTAGTTCCCTCTTTGGCCGCAGCCACAAGCGTGAAAGCTACAGCTCCAGAGAAAGATGGCTCGCTCATGGGTGCTGCTACCTGTCCAAGCACAGCAGCTCAGAGCAGGGGAAAGCTGTTCCAGGGTATTTTTGCTTTTCCTGGCAGTGGCACCCCTGTGCACAAACGCGAGCCCTGTGCCTCACGCTATGCCTGCCACCCAGCAGCAGGGTTGCTTTGGGCTGTAACTAGACCTAAGCCAGGGGATCCATAGCAATCCCGAGGTCAGCAGCTCTTAGTTGAAGCAAGACCAGCACCCCGACAAGGAACCACAACAGCAGGAATTATTTACCAGTGCTTTGAGCAAGTGCTGTTTCTAGACGTAGGCGCTAGGGGGGTGGCTGCAAGGAGAAAGCACCCACGTGCCTACCACCTACAGTGACAGGCCTTGTGCTGCTGCATCTTCTCCCCTGCCAAATGCAGCCCTGAAAGCAGCTCAACAGCAGGGGCTGGGAAGCCAAACCAAGGAAGCCTGAGCCCATTTTACAGTAGGACAGGCTCTGCACCACTCCCATTTCACCCTGGCAAGCAGAGATCCAAGGGATCTCAGAGATGCTGCTCGTACAACTGAAGTGAATCAGACCAGAGCACAGGACTGGTTTCCAGAATTTGGCTTTACTTCGCAGTACAGAAATCATTTGGAGCCTTCAGGAGACACGAGAAGCACAGGCTCTGTCATATCAATACCGCAGTGCCGTTTGGTCCATCTGAGAAGCCACCAGGGTACAGAAAATACTTCCACATCTTGCCTGCTCTGTAATTTGTTCTCTCAATTTTATTAAGATTAAAACACAAAGGAGCCTTAGGCACAGCTGTGTCCCAACCGATGTAAACAGTTTTAGAAGCTTAAGTGGAGGTTAAGTTCTGTGCCCAGAACTAAGCCAACATTTGCTGCTACAATAGATGTGGGCTTTGTCCATAATACAACTTGCCACAGAGTTAGATTGATGGGAGAGACTTTAGGGATGCTGTCCACAATAATGGAGTGCTCAGTTTCTATTTTCCTTGATATCAGGTTTGAGTGACAACTGTCACATCTACTAGCTCACCAGAAGCACATAATTGTGAAGGATGTTTACAAATGATTAAAAATACAAGGTAAGACACAGCTGTCAATGAGTTATTTCAATCTGCACCAACATCTACGTCTGCAAAAAAGTTCAGTCTGCCTTTCACTTACGAGGTTAGTCGTTAAATCAGTCAGTAATTTGCCAGATTCTGGACAGCAGCCCTACTAGAATGAAATAATTAACACATGATATCCAAAAGGGGAACATTACCAGTGCAGTACTCTTCAATCTCTCA
Source organism: Chauna torquata (assembly GCA_013399475.1). Classification (NCBI taxonomy): domain Eukaryota; kingdom Metazoa; phylum Chordata; class Aves; order Anseriformes; family Anhimidae; genus Chauna; species Chauna torquata. The sequence goes on from VXAL01002559.1 coordinate 52,355, forward strand.
GAGATGGGATTACAAAAGCAGGCCTTACAATATTGAATTTCATACAGTGTTCATTAAGTTCCTTATATATTCATATTAGCCGATTTAATTTCTCCTAATTAGAGATTCTCATTACTGCTGCTCCTCCTCCCCATAGATATCATTCTTCTTGCGTTTCATCTCTTCAAAGTCAAACTCTGATCCCATCATCCTCTTATAAATATCCTTGATGTCATCGCACGTCGTCTCAAAGTGAGTGGTAGCGTCATAGGTGCGAGAAATGAAGATCTGGAAAGAGAAGCAGCAGTTTAGCACAGAGCCTCTCCTCGCACACCCTCAGCCACGAGTTCAGCGCGTACAAACCTGGCTCTCAGTTCCCAAGTCAGTCGGTGCGAACAGGTCACTGATGCTAACGAACCTGAAAGAAGAAAAAAGCTGCTTCAGAAAGGTTTTAAAGCATCGCTGAGCATCAGAATCAGTGCAAAAACAGCCGAATTAGAAGCCAGCGCTCTGCCCAGTGCGTAAGCAGTCAAGGTACACAGGAAATTTAGAACTTCTACATCTCTGTGCAGCCAACTGGCCTTTGGGTCCCCGCTGCCTTTGTGCTCAAGCCTGAGCACTCGCAGCAGAGTGGGGAGGTGAGGAGGGGCAGGGGGGAGCTCACCGAGCACTTACTTCTGCTCAATGGGCTCCAAGAGGTCCAGGGCTGGCTTGATCTCTTTCTCTGGGTCCGCGGTTTCCACAGTAGTGCTGGCAATGGCGATGTACTTCCCCTGCGCCGCCACGTTGTGCGCAGAGGAGATCATGCAGACGTAGATGTCTGGGGAAGCACGCCACAGCGGCAGGTCAGCACGCGCCAGGCAAGCCAGCAGCCCGAGTCAGGCCCGCCTCGTCCCAAAAGCCTCCTCTACTTCACGTGCTCACGCACCCCCTTCTGCTCCCCTGACGCTTTGTACCTCCACGCCTTGTTTAAGACTATGCTCGAACGAGTCCAGGGCAGTCCTTGCCCTGCAGTCCTGCCTTGGTTGAGGGGCCTGGACACGAGCAGCTCCAAAATTCAGTTTCTTGGAGCTCCTGAAAGCCAGTGGGGTGCCCAGCAGCAAGCTCACCCCTCACCAAGGGCAAGGGGGCGGTTCTGCACAACTAAGGCAATGCTGCTGCATTTCCCCTCCAGCCAGCACAAAGCCCTCAGCCCCCATCCCAGAGCACCCCCACGCTCCACACCCACTTCCAGGCGCTTCCTTCTGTGGGTTCCTCTCATGGCTTTGTCACCACGGGCACCTCAGCTTCTCCCACCCCGCCCCCCACGCTCACATGGAACTAAAGCACAGCTTTGCTGGGGCCTGAAGGACTTCTGGGCAGCGGGTTACATGCTTAAATGCATCACAGGAAGCGTAGTTAGTATTCCAGCACGCAAAGGTACCGTCACGAGGCTGCAGCAGCTCCCTGGCGTGGTACAGAGCTGCCGGCAGGAGTTACGGTACCAAAGGGTGCCAGCAGCTGTGTCAAGCAGCAGCGACACTGAACAAGCCCCAGAGAGGTACAACCGGGGAGCAGAAGAGCAAAGCTACACAGGGGCTAGAAAGCTTCGTGCAGGTATTGTGTGGCCAGGAAGGAAGCCAGAAGGCTTCCCTTGGAGACGAAGCACACTGAAAGGCATCTCTCCAGAAAAAGGGTACGAACTCTGCCACAGGAGCTGGAGTAAGTGCATTTTCCTTCTCACCAGACCATCAGAACGTGCATCTGGTGCAAAGCCATCTAACAGCCACGCTGCCTTAATCCAAGTGTGGAGAGACCTGCACACGCCATGGCCATCACTGCTCTCCACACACCTGATTTCCGGTTGACCTGATTCTGTGGAATGATGATCTGGCACGAGTTGGCATCATTTGTGTTCTTGATCGGGTGGCTCAAGATGCAGATTACCCGAATCACTTGGCCAACCTTTGTGACACGATCCGAGACGTAGCTGGGGTCGCAGATGAGCTGTTTGCAGCGAGCAACCTGCGGAGACAGGCAGGCAGCGAGTGAGCACCGCGCAGAGGCACACACACGGACAGCCCAGCCGTACAGCCAAGGAACCGGCTGACTCTGGGGAAAGGCAAGAGCACTCTGAGGTGGCTGTTCCTGCCCCAGCTGCACAAGGCTTTTATTTCACTGCTAGCAGCTTGCTCCAGCTCAGGCAATCCAAGTCAGGGCACCTGCTAAGTACAGCTGCGTGACTGACCACATCGTCCCCTCGTCACTCAGTACGCAGTTAAGCTCTAACCACCACAGGGTCCAGTCCTTCCAGCCTAGGACCATAACTTGCTGCGGTCAAGGCTGAAGCAAACAGACACGGGCTGACCATTTACTGTGATAACGAGTTAAATGCGAACAGTTTAACATTTGACCAGTTCGAAGCCTCCAGGCAGCCTGCACTTGGGCACATCGGTCTGTAGTGTGGATTATCACCTCTGCTGCTAGCCAGGACACGTCACCCATACCCAGAAGGGACACATTACCCTACCAGCAAGGGTGAAACTGTCCTGCAAAGCCCCCACTCCACTTGGAAGCACATTTATAGCTTCCAAGCAGCTTGCAGCTCTCTTACTAGTTTTATATTGCCAGGTCGAGAAGAAGCTGTGGAAAGGCCGTGTGCCAGCAGGCTGAGCAGCTAGTACTTCATGTCAAGGGCAGAGCTGGATCCATACCCAGGTCAGACACAAGCAAGCAGCTCCTTTCCAGTTTTGCCAGCCTAATTTATTTAGAAGACAACCTTGCCACTCCCTGGAGACTCACTCCGACTCCAGGAGCAGGATTACTGTATTTGTACTCCTCACCATATGATCATCAACACTTCCTAAGCTCACTACACGAACAAGCTGGCATGGAGGAAAACTCCACCGGCCAAGCAATTTGGCTTTAACGAGGGGTTTTCTACTGCATTTGTTCAGGATTGATGACTGACAGCCTCAGTTTTGCGAGGCAAGATGTGGGGTCAGGAGTAAGGAAAGAACTGGAGGGTACCGTACCTCCCCTTCAGACTTCACACCAACCACTTTGCCATTTTCTATCACGATTTCTTCAATCGGCTTGTTCAGCATGTAGGTGCCTCCATATATAGCACTTAGCCTGCAAAAGTAAAGCCACTTCAGCATGTCCCACAGGTTTTTGTTTGTTTGTTTTTAACAGCCCTTCCAGCCCCTTGTTTCTGTTCCACTTGGACAAACCACACATTAGACTTAGACCTCTTCAAAATACGCTACTTCAACATCCACACAGTGGATGCTGTCTGCCATTTTTCCTGCAAGGCATCAGCCAGCGTTTGGAGTGAATTACAGGTGCCATCACATCCAGGTAGAAAGAATCTGCTTGGCACAACCCAGACAGTCCCGCAGCGTAAATGCTGCAGGCTATGCTGAGTAGGCAAATCCAGCTTCTTGGATAGACCACATGCTGCAAACAGTACCTCTGTCTGAGCAAGCCCGTAACTACCACCACTAACAAGTCGCAGTAAACAAGCCCAGAACCAGCAATCTCACCTGGAGGAATTGCTTCTTGACTAAGACAGCGTAAGAACCACTAATGACTGCAGTATTTTTACACAGCATCATGTTCTGGAAGTCTGACCACCAGCCCCACACATCTGATCCCCCCAGCAGGTGCCACAGCAGTGCTGAGAAAACACTGGAGTCCAAAACCAAGGTCTCACCTTGCAAATCCCTGTGGCAGCTCTCCGAGGCCATAGAGGGGATAAAGGTACGGACTTTTACCATATCTAGCCAGCGACTCACTGTAGAGCTTAATCCTGTTGATTGTTTCTTGGCATGGTTGGTCTAGATAGCTGGAGAGGGCAGTTAGGAGATTTGCAACGTTTCACAAACCAAGACTTACAGCAGAATACACTCAGAAAAGTGAAGCCTCCACTTCCCATGAAGTTTCCTTCCCCACTCTTTGGCTGCTCCAGGCAAGAATTTCCCTGGAAGTGCCCTTTCAGAAGCACTTTGTGTCCCAAGGGATTCTATTCAGGAAGGAGATGCTGCACTAACCCCAGGAACCCACAGTTTAAATACCCCATCAGCAGAGGACCCACTATTTTAAGATTCACGTGGCACCCAGGGACAGACACACCCTGCGCACGCCCGACACTACGCTTTGCAAGGTGTCCTACCCTCAACTCGCAAGGCCTGTGCTGTAAGCTCCGAGAGCCTCAGCTGATTTGGGGAAGCAGCTGAACCCACACTTACTCGTCAGTCCTGTACAATGCAAGGGCATGGCCTGTGAAGTCTATGACATCTTGCCCCAGGTCGAATTTCTTATACACGTCACGCATGGTGGTCTTCTTGGGATCAACGCCTTCAAAAGTTCGGGGGTCGTTCTCATCAAAGTTGGCAACGTACACTAGGAATTTCCTGAACCGGCGTTTCTCAAACAAGCCCATTAGGCCTAAAAACAAGACGTTTTGTCAGAACTCATATAGCTACTAAATGGCTTTTCCCATTGCCACACAATATTAGAAGCAGGTACAAACTGCTGAGCGTTTCAAACATCACTCGATAACGTGGAGTTTGGCCTCAAGTGCTAACCAAGGCTCTCCGTTCCAGCAGGAGAGCTCTGCACAGCTCCTCCCAACTGCAGGCCTGGTGTAACGCCTGACCTGGGCTTCCAAAAACAGAGGCCTGGCATCTACCAGATCCATTTTAAAGCAAATGGTCCTGGACTCTCCCACAGCCTCATCAAGGAACTAGCAAGTGCTGCTGGAGTCCAAATTTCAAATGTAAGATTGCACAAGGCACCATTTGTGTGTTCTAATTTTCTACAAATTGGAGAAGCAAGATAGGGCTTGCTGAAACATGAAGGCAAAGACAGCACCAAAGGCACCTCCTCGTTCTGCCAGTCTGAGTCTCTTAAGAGACAAGCAAGACAGCAGTGCGGCCAAATGGAAGGACGAACTGATTACTTCACAGCAGCAACAGGAGCATCTGTCATGAGGAAGGCTCCAACGTACAGACAAGCTACACACAGGGAGCCTTATTTCCAGGAGTCACTTCACCACATGATGGTTCTATACAAATCACGGAGCTGAAGCTAGCGGACTGCTCTCTGCCAGCTCCTAACGCACATCACTAAGCTATTTCGCATGATCAGTAGTTTTATCCGAAGAGTGAAATTTAAGCAGACAACAATTAAGATTGAGCTGGGTGCCACATGAACTCAGTCACTCTGTTTTGCCTGCTGACAAACGCAACAACACTTTTCACATAATCCCATCCAACAAGGACCCAACGTTAAATATTTATGGAAGATTGGGAAGCACAAACCCCAGATGTAACCTTTTCAGGAAGTAAAATACTGCCAAATTCTCCTCCTCTGAAAGCTCCAAGACAACAGTAACTCAAGGCTCAGGAAGCCCAGGACCCACACTGCAAGAAGTGTCTGAAGTCAGATGAGACGCAGCAGAATCATGTGCTAAGTACAACTTGTTACAGTGACGGAGGCTGCACACAGCACTACACAAACAGCCTACGATTTCTTTTCGACATGAGCACAGACCAAATACCCTGATGTCTGGACCTGTCTTGCCTTTGTTTAGGGACGACAGCCTCAGCAAAAACAACAAAGTAAAGTGCGACTACTCACTGGATGCCAAGGCTTCTGCCTCAGTGGAAGGAACTTTGTAGATCTTTCCTCCCTTGTAGACGAAGCTTCCCTCAATCACCTTGAAGTCTAAGTAGCGAGTGACTTCTGTGTAGAGCAGCATCTTTACCAACTGACCTGTAAAGGAGGTTTGGCAGAAGTCAACCAGTTGTTCTGTAGCCAGAAGCGGACAGGAGGCCAGCGCCTCCTGCAAGGCAGGAAGTTCTTCCACCACAACACAAACCCTTCAATAGCAGCTCCACATTCAACCCACACAGCTCTTACACCTTTGTGTAACAGACAGGGAGCGGCAAATACTCGCTAGTGCCTTATTAGGCAGTTTTAATGCTTTCTTACAGGCAGTTAAGAGCTTCCTTGTCATTACTCCAGTTCCCATCAGCCCTCCGAGTAAAGCCATCCTGCAGCACGTTAATCCGCTGCGGTACACTGCTGCCCTGCTCCCTGTAGTTTACCCACACTCAGCATGACACACAAGGTCATGTCTTTGGACTGCAGCAGCGTCTCACCCTCGCTATTCAGATCTAGCACAGTCTGCGTATTAGTCGTGCACCAATTTACCCCAAATTAGTTCGTGGCCTGCAAGCAGCTGATGTCAACATGTACCCACTTACCTGTCACCACCCACTGTCACAACCCCAGAAGGACGCTGTCCCTTAGAAGTGTACCTCAAAGGGATTTCTAGGCAAGGTAGAAGTAAGCTGAAACTAGAGTAACCGAACCCTGACTGGAATCAACCAAGTCTTCCGCTGCACTAACCCCGAGCAAGGCTGGCACTACAGAACACATCCGTCCCCTCATGCTTCAGGGACATGAGATTCCAGTAGCAAGTGCTCAGAATTGGGCAGTGAGTTGCCCCGAACTTGTTTGCACTGATAAACACTTCACCAACAGTGGATTCGGTCTAGAAGACGTCTCAGCATCAGAACACTCGGATTAAAGAACGAGTGTTCATAACATCAATAAGGGATGACAGAGTCTGCAAGCCATAAAATAGGGATAGAGGGGATTAAAAGTTACCATGGAATCACCCATTTCTCCCTAAGCCACGGAAGAATAACAATGCACAAGTTCATGGCATTAACTCTGGCTAGAAATGCAAACACTTCAAGAGAGGATGTTGGAAAGTGGCCGTTCAAACCTTAGATACATGCCATCGCTGCACACTTCAAGCTGGTACCATCTTCCAAGTCTGAGAGGTCCACAGCCAAATCAAGTCACAGAGCAGAAGCTGTGGTGCTGCTGCACGAGCACCTTTCTGCGTGCGGATCAACTGAAGTGAGCTTCCAGCAGCTCTTTAATTAGTGCTTCAGCAAGTTCATGAAGAGACAACTGACGGGCTGTTTATTCGATTCCAGCACCAAACATTAACCCAGGCTGAAGGTCCCATGCTAAGCTTACAAGGCAGAGCTGGGAACTCAGTATTGCTTACCATTAGCCATAAGGAATTTAGGAATTAGGTCCACGTTCCAGTCTCTTCCTCGTCCCATAGATTCTGGTGGAGTTCCTGGTAGATTAAACCTTTTGTAGAGCTTTGGAGAGAATATAAAACTTGTTGTAGCAGAGGAAATCTATGGGTATACTTTCTCCCACACATGGACACACTTTCCACCCTCACTTCTCCCCAGCAGAACATAAGCTCCTCACAGCAAGCTTTTGGCCAGTGTTTCAGTTTGAATTTGACTTTGGATGCAACGCACAAAGCGCATCCAGTGAGTTCTTACAGTAGGAATCAGGCAGCATTATTTTGCTCACCCATCCTTTCTTCCTCTGAGGCTTAAGAAGCTTGACAATTTACAACCTGCTGAACCACAGTACCATTTAACATAGTTAAAGGTAATCTGATCAAAACGGCTGCTTCAGGAGCGGGCAGGCTCCTCCATATACTTAAATCAGATTCCCCCATATAAATATTTAACCCAGTTAAGCAGCAAAGAGAGCAGCGATTTCTTGACACCCGATTCATCAGCCGCACTAACAGCTTTAGGGGCTCCGCGATCACACAGCACAAGCCGTAACCAAACGAGGAGGGGCCTACGTGGCCGGACGGGCTCGCAGACCAGGGATTGAGACAGCCAGCGTAACGGCAGTGCACGGAGAGACACGGCAACATCTGCCAGCAAGCACTGCAGTAACAACTTAGCTGAAGAGTTTCAACGTCCAGCTACTGGGCATGACACCGCCAAGCGATCACTCAAACGCAGCGTGCGGAGAACTACAGAAAACAAGTGCCATCTACCAAGTATAAACACACCCACTGGCTTTTTCCCCACTACTAGCTGGTGTGGGGGTACCATAAAACATTCTTCGCCAAAGGAAACCCTTAAAGAATTATTACTTTGAATCCACCCCTAGGACAGCTGGAAAAAAGCCCCCTTTATGTGCCTGGAGAGGACACAACAGCTGGGTGTCAGCCTCCATACTTACATCCTCCAGGGGTGTAATGGATGCGCTTTCCCCGCCGTAGTAAGAGTTACGATCCATGTGAAGGACTTTCTTTCCATTCACTGACATGATCCCGGAGAGGATGCATTCCTACATAGAGAGGAAACAAAAAGATGCAAGGGAGGTGTTATTTGCTTTTGAGACTCCTTCCATTTTTACTAACGATGCTCTCTCAAAGAGCATGTTCAGACAGCCTGCTGCACGCCTAAGTTGGAAGGTTTGGGCACAGTCCTTTGAAGAAACACACCGGTTGCCTCACTCCAGAGTTAGACCCGCGTGCTGAATGACCTGTATTTGAGATGAATTAACCCCTTACGAGGCTGGCTGGCTGTACTGGGCAAGCCAAGATGTTTTAATTACACAACCAGCAGGGCTCCCTTAAGCAAGTTCATGTATTTGGGCCAGATTAGGAAAATCTGTACTCCTAAACCACAAGTTGTCAGTTTAAGGACGTTCATCCTCTTAGAGGCAGCACCATCACCTACAGATGATACCAGGAGGATGCCATCTTGCCTTGAAGGACTCCAGAAAGCTTCCTCACAAACTCGGTCTTTGGTATTTGCCAAACTGGGCCATGCAGGACAGTCAACAGTTACTCTCAGAGGGTACAGGTAGCACAAAGAAGAAATTAAGCCATTTAGGAGCTTTATCACCTCAGCGGACACTTTGCTATCCTTGCTATGTACCTGCTGAAATTAAAGACACCCAGATTACTTTGCGCGGCAGATCAGCTGCTACATCCGAACGCAACACCAAGAGGCTGAGACTAATCTCGGAGGGACGCACGTTGCAGCCTGCAGAGCCAGCCAAGGGCTAGCACAGCTAAATGCCCATTAAAACACAACTTTGCAACTAACCCGGTCACCGTCTCTGGCACTCACAAACCAAAGAGCTTAAAAACTTGCCTACTTGCACACCTGGGACTGCTTATTGTGGAGGCTGTGCTGATCTTTCCTGCTCTGCCTCAACTCCTTCCAAAGGCTCTACATATAGAACCGAGTTTACTCGCCACCAACCCCTGCCAACATTATCAGATTTGTAGGTCTGAACCACATCTCATCACCTTCCTTCCAGCCTGGAAAACCTCAGCAATCCCCAAGCCACCCAGGTGCAGAGAGGTGCCACGGCAGCACATCTGCACGCTCAGGAGCGGAGAAGTTGTTATAAAGCAAGAAGCCCCCACAGCGCACGCTTTCCATGACTTGCAAATCCCAACTCCAGTAAATCCTTGGTGCAACGAAGCCCTCAAAACCACCCTCGACTTCCCCAGCCCAAGAGCAACGCGCAGTAAAAGCTCTCAGGAGGGGTTATTTTGTTCAGAAGCATCTCAACACCTGTAGGTGCGCGGACAGCTGGCAGGGACCGCTGCCATTTCTGCACGCAGAGAGGACGGCGCGAGGACTTCTTGCGCTTCCAGGTGGCACCGGCCAAGTCGTCCCTGCTGGGACAGCAGGAGCACGAGCTGGTTCTGGGAGAGCAAGGCACAGCAAGTCCCTTACCCACGGGGATGCCGTGCTGATTCAGGCCCCAAAGAGCGGAGCGAGAGCTGCTTGCCTAGTGCCTGACGGAAGCGATCGGTCCACGTTTAATCCAGGTGATTTCCAGCACCGTGCCCCCAAAGCTTCACGGTCACCATGCAGTTTGTGATCAGAATCAGCCACTGCTTCCCACAAACCCTCTCCATGATCCTTCAGCTGCTCCTTCCACCTCCACGGGATCCTCCACGATCCAGATCCCTCCTGTCCTACAAGGCCCCTCCAGTTTTTCCAGATGGACTGGCGCAAGCAGAGACCCTTTCAGCAAACACGGCTGCATCAAATCCGGTGTTACGACATCACCGGAGAGAGCCACGAACGCTACAACGTGGAGGAACTGCTCGAGTGAAAGTACAGGTGGCTTTTATGGCGTCAGTTAAATCGTTAATGATTTACCACAGCAACTTGGGACTGTTGCATCACAGGCATCACCACCAGCCAGTGTGACTTCCTCAGTTAAACCAAATTCAGAGCTCCAGTGTCACCAGTCCTCTTTGCTATAACCTATGGTTTTATTTCCCCAGAACACCTTCCAAACACTGGCCTGGCCAGATGGTGGCAAAGGACTGCCAAATTCCACGCTGGAGCTGAGCCACAAGGAAGCCAACCAGGTTTTCAAAGCAAAAGAAGTATCACTTGGAAGGACGGAGTTACAGTAAGGGCAGCAGAAGCTACATTCTTCAGCCCAGATGTCAGCTGATTTCCTTCCTCCATGTAAGGAAGCTTCAAAGCGTTTGTTGCCCTATCTTCCCAGAAGAGCAGCCCATCGCTTCCAGGAGAGCACATATCCCCTCAGTAGGTTGCCTGCCCAAATTGCCAGCATCTCTCTGAAGCAAATTTGGGTACCAGTCGAAGATATAAGAGGTCTCCAGTACCTTTTCAATCTTATTTCATACCCATTAAATGCTGATATGGGGATCACAGTGGAGGTGCCACAACATATTTTATCCAAGGCCCGCTGATCAGGTTCATTATATCACCCAGGCTCCTGCAGAGCCCCGAAGCGTTGAAATCCCACAGAAGCCTTTCGCAGTCGCTTCCCATCGCAGCCCGGTGCGGCCGCTGAGCTGACAGCACACTCGTAAAACACACGAGATGCACAATGGATTCATCTTCCCAGCTCAGCAATTCCTTTTGGCAGCTACGCCGGCTGACCACTCAGACGCGGCTATTCCCGGCCACTGGTGCGCTAGGCTGCGGCTAAGAACCATTGGATGTGTCGTTCGGGTCAGGGAGGGAGGAAAACAGGCAGCCTGTGCCAGCAAGGGAAGGGCTGGAGACCATTTAGACTGGGAAAAAAAAAAAAAAGAAAAAGAAAGAAAAAAAGGGGAAGCTTCAGAGTTCAAATCTGTGGCTTTCTGACCATATTATAAACACAAACCCTGCACAAATGGGTAAAACTGAGCAGCTGCTGACAGCAAAAATGGCAGCAAGACACGGCAGAGAAAGCTCCAGGTGTCCAGCCCAGCTCAAACAAAACCTCTGTGCGAGCGCCGGTCACGCCGTGCCGCTATAATCCGCCGCTTCAGCCAGTTCAGGTTACGATGCTCTCCCAGCTCCCGAAGCTGGCGTTACGTGGCCCAGCGCATGGCAGAGCGAGTCTTACGGCAGTCGATGTCGTCTGCAGCACCGCTCTGAGCCGCTTCGCGTGGCCAGAGAGCACAGAACCGCAGTGCAACGCGCATCAGACATTTAGAGGTGGCACGTTCCATACAAATCCACGAAAAAACATGGGAGTAAGGGGTTAACTTGGAGGTACCGGTGATTCCACGCTTAAGACCATCAGTGCTTCCCTCGCTTACACAAACTGGTCACGAGATGACCTTTCCATGCAGAAGCCTTCAGAAATTGAGGGAAGAAAGTGGGTTTATATGGATTTTCTCCAAGCAGGGCAGCAGTTCAGAAAGGCTCAGACAGACCGATAGAAACTTGAGCCAGCGTCGTTCCGTCCAACAGCTCTGAGGGGAGGATTCTGTGCAAAACATTTACCAAAAACCCTTTATCTACAAGAGCGGGTCCTGGCACAGCAAGAGCTCTTTCTTAGAAAGACAGGGCTGTGCCGTGGCGAGCACAAACAGTTACACGCAGCTCGTTAGCGTTTCCCAGGCTATGCCTACCACGCTGGACTCTGGCAAGCAAGACTGAAAGCTCTGCTTAGCCACACAAACTGCAAAAGCAATTACACAGTGCACTTGAGCAACCCCCTTAGCTACCAGGGGATGATGCAAGGGACAGAGATGCTCTGCTTGGTCCTTGCTGTCACTTTGACATTCTTTATTCAGGTCCTTAAGCAGCGAGGCCTGTGCCTATACAGCTAAAAACATTTTGAGTCAACAGTTCGGCTTCTCTGCTCCTACAGAAAGCGAGTCCGTACCTGTGCGATGGATTTATGTCGCTTTAACGCGGCGAGGCAGTTGGCAGGTAAGAAGCTTAGTTCAGCGCACTGGTGCCTGCGATGAGTGAAAATCTTGCAGAAGCACAGAGTGCACCTGCTGGGGCTAAATGGGGTGGTTTAGTTACGTTTGGCGCTCGCACCCAATAACCCGCGTTGTCTCGAGCACAGAAAGCAGGTAACGCCTGGCAGAGCGAACAACATCTCACTCCCAAACATCCTGGTGAGCAAGTATCGAGTAATTTTCAGCCCACAGAGGCTGAAGTTACGGTGAACTGAAAAGATAAGCCTGGAAACAAAACCACTAGGTGTTCTCCTGCCTGTCGATTACTGCACCAGATTAAAAACGAGTTTGTGCGGTTGGTCTGGAGAAAGATGCTGGCTAATCCGCAACGCACGACGCACACAGCAAGCCTAAGCCAACGATCTTAAAGCTATCAAGACTCGAGCAGCGTTGGGAATCCATTCCCACCAGCACCTCCAGCAAGCGGCAGCTGCAGGACCTACTGGTGCCGGCGCGGGGCAGCCAGACACAACCCCTGCCCGCGGTCAGCACGCGTGGCCCGGCACTTCGCCGCTGCTCCACGCGCGGACAGGCTGGGAGAAGGCCGTGCTCTGATCTGAGCGCTGTGAAGTTAATTATGCCTTACATCAATTTGAGCCTGTAGTATCGGCAGCAGTTCGGGATTAAAGATGCGCTGGGATTATTTTTCCTCACGCTGCTAACACATAGCCCTACAAGCTCGGCGCTGCAATGGGGTCTCCCATTAGCATGCAACAGGGAAAGCTGAACTGTTTTGAGAGCCAGCAACCCCAGTCCGCAGGCTGCCTTCGCTCTTCATTACGGGTTGAAGAGATTAACATCTGAGATGTTCACGTTACGCTTTCAGATCAACCAAAAATGGTATTCATACATGTGCTCTTGTGCACTTACGTACCAGTCGCCCTGCAGATGCAGCCGGAACTGACCACAGAAACAAACTTATTTGTGGCTCTTTTATTTATAAAGGCTTCAATGATTTTTTTTCCCTTTTTTTTTTTTTTTAAACCAACTACTGACTTTCACTTTGAAAAGAGAAAGAAAAACCATCCCGAACAGCAGCCACTCGCTGCCTCCCCCAGACGGCCTGGATTATAGCTATTTTATGGGCTTTGTCCACACGTCAGTCACTAGGACTTGTACATGTCAGGCAGTAACTCTCAGGGGACAAGACACAAGCACAGCCCGACAGGTAGCCTGGCAGCAGCAGGGTGCAGTGCTCACGTATCTAGCAAGCAGAATCCCCAATCAATCTCATTTTGTTCAGGCAACATCAGGATCTGTATCTGAGGTGCAAGTCATGCTCTTTAGCAGAGAGGACACAAACTCACTTGGTTACAACCACCCGATGAGACTCCAGCACTACTGCCTGTATCTGCAGGGGCCGGCTTTAAGGGGAAAGGGTGGCAGAAAACGTCATCTGAAGCCTCACGACAGCTCAAGGCTCTCTAGAAAAGGAAAGACGCAAGTCAACGTGTTTACGCAGCGCGTTTTCCAGTTCCTTTTCCTCAGGAAGCCTGGCTCTGCCAGCGCTGGTACCAAACTGAACTCGGAGGAGCTCCAGCTGGATGCTTTATCTGCCTGCAGAAAGAGTCCCGCTGCCCAGCCTGAGTCGGGCTCTGCTCTGACACTACTCCTCAGCCAAAACGGTTGAGCCAGCACCGTGCATTTTAGGACTGGGGACGTTCACCAGCTGCACCGTGGTTTTCCGCCCACGCTGCTCAAGTCTAGATGAAGTCCATCCTGCTCTAATTGGTATTTCAGAGGTGAAGCCTGCATGTCAGAAGCAACAGAAGCTCTCCTGCACACTCTCAGGCTCTGGAGCTCGACCAGCACACCTTAAAATACAGTCGTAATTTATTCCTTTTAACTCAACTGCTGATCATTAGCATCAGCATGTCTCAAAAGTGATTTCACAAGAGGCCTTTCGCCAAATTTACATTGGCATTTGTCAGTTTGAAATCAAGCACGGTGCTTACCAACTTGATACCAAGTCTCCCTCTAAAGCATAAATTAACATTTTAATGGAGCTCACATCTATTGGAGGCCGGTTGCTAAGACATTACTCAGAAGCTCATTATATTTAATCTCCCCAAAAGTCTCATTTCCCTGCTTTGGTGAAGCCAGATGCAGGTTTTAGGACAGACTGCAGCTTTCCCTATCAAAGGGAAGAAGGTTTTGCCTTGTGAGTCGTTCCTGCTAGCTCAAAGGAACAGCCTGTGGAGAAAGGAATGAAAGCGACCAGGAAAGTTGGGTTTACCCTACAGCAGCAGCTAGGAGGACGCTCCCACACTTTGCACATTTTATTTGTGCCACATCCTAGTTTTGTGACAATTATTCCCGTACTAGAAGCAGGGGGATGATAAACCAGATTTGCCTTAAGCAGCCATGCCCCAGTCATGTGTCAGCAGACATGATGCCTGAGCCACTGTGGCAGCCCCGTCAATCACAGCGCCAGAGCCTCAGTAGGAAGCTCATGTATTTCTATTTACAATTACCATGAAGAGGGGAAGCGGGGGAAACACCTCACGGCCAGCCCCAAAGATCTCTCTTTGTCTAGCCACCTCTCCCAATTAACAGGAGGAAACAAAAGCAGGAAAGGCAATTTAACGGGAGGAAAGCCTCCTCTCCACCATATTGGATTTTCTTTCCCCCTTCTTCAAACAATGCCTCCGATTTGTAACCCGTGATCCACCATCCAGCCCTTACTAAACCCGTAGCGGATAAGCTAGCAGCGGCTCCGGGCATCTCCTCAGTTCGAAGGAAGGCAGGAGCCAGCAGAAATCCCCACCAGCAGACCTCACAGGCAGCAGCACTGCCATTTTTTTTTTTCCCTCCCCGGCAGCCTGCAGCGCGGGCTGCATTCCCCACAATAGGACAAAGCCACACTGCCGCTCTCCCCCCTCCCTCCGCCGCACCCCCGAGTGCTGTCAGCTCTCCTCAGGGACGACGAGGGATGACCGAGAAGAAGCAGCAACGCGGGAGAAATTTGGGGGGAAAAATCAGGCGAATCTGACAGGCGTGCAGGGCTCGCCCGCA
This sequence comes from Chauna torquata, assembly GCA_013399475.1. Taxonomy (NCBI): domain Eukaryota; kingdom Metazoa; phylum Chordata; class Aves; order Anseriformes; family Anhimidae; genus Chauna; species Chauna torquata. Next base: position 67,422 of record VXAL01002559.1, read on the forward strand.
TCCCCATCCCCCTCCTGCTGCAGTCAGGGCTGGATGGAGAGCTGAAGGCTGCAAAGGCGGAGCGGTAACCGGGTCTGCCTCCACCCCAAGCCGGGCTCGGCTCCGGGGAGGGCACGACTCGACAGACTTGCATCCACCTCGGCTTTGGGGGTGAGGAAAATAAATAAATAAAATAAA
>VXAL01002559.1:68549-90238 GCA_013399475.1 Chauna torquata
GGAGGGGGGGGGGTCACGTGGGCAGCGGCACGCGCCGGGCACGCGCGCGCCTCCGCGGGGTTTGAGTGCAACGGGAGCGCGCGCGCGCGTGCACTTGGCCGTGCAACGGGCACGCGACTGCGCGACGGGGGCGTTCGTGCACGCGCGGTGGGCGGCAGGGCTGCGCAGCGGGCGGGTGCACACGCGTGCCCTGGGCGCGTGGCTGCACGCCGTGGATGCGGGTGTGCGTGTGCGACGGGCACAGGCGGGCGTGATGGGGATACGCGCTCGTGCAAGGGGCGTGTGCCCGCGTGCAAGGGTCCTGATCGCAACGCCCACACAACAGCCGCGTGGGTGTGCAACAGGTGCCAGCGCGTGCACGTGTGTCAGTGCAGCTGGCACATGCATGACCCTGCGACGGGCACGTGCACGTGACAGGCACGTGCCTGTGTGCAACGCTCGTGTCCGTGCCTGTGCCGTGTGTGTGCAGAGGGTGCACAGGTGAGGTGCAATGGGCACATCCCTGTGCAATGAGTGTGTGCTCACAAGAAGCGTGCATGCACGTGCAAGGCAAGCGCACGCTCGGCACTCTGCAGGGAGGACCCGGGCGCGCGGCCGGGCTCAGGCGCCCCGATGCTTTACCCCGGAGCGCTTCGAGCAGCAGCCGATCATTTCGATCACTGCACCAAACGGTGACAATTTTGATGTATTTCTGCTTCCCAAATGCAGCTTTCACTTCTCCCGTGCCTCATCTCTCCCATTTCCCTCTTTTCACCCCAAAACACAGGAGGGAGAGCTTTTGCTCGCTTTTGGGATCACGCTTGGTGCAGCTGTGCCTCCCATCCGCTGCAAAACCACGGCACGGCCCCAACACAAAGGAGCTGGCATGTTTTTGAGAAGTTTGGGTTTGGGTTTTTTTGAGGCATTTAACAGATTTTTTTTTTTTTTTTTCCCTCCTCGCCTCTACCCTGTCTCCACCGCCCACCACTTCCTTGAAGCTAGGCTGGAGTTTCCTTGGGTTCAACGTCCCGTGGATCAGCAGGGAGACGGGAAGAAGCACGCACGCAGCCTCCCCTCCCTGGCCAAGCTGCTTACACGCCTCAGGCTTAAAACTTTAGACACCCACCGGGCTTAAAACTTTAATTCAATTACACGGCTGCGTCCCCCACAACTGCAGCAGAGGACAGCACGCTTGGGCCGATGGCACCCGGGTGAAGCTCCGTCACAGCCGAAACGCTGCCGTGGTGGCTGGGATGGGGCTCGCACAGGAGCGGAGCGGCTCTCTCCCACGGCACAGTAAGAGGCTTTAGCTTAAAGCCTGGGGAGACGAGCGCCCGTGCAAGGTTCCTGCTCTGACGCTGAAAAACTGCTGCCTGCGTGCGGGTAGGGCTGAGCTCGTCTTGCATCAAGCTTGTTCACAGCCAGGAAAGGAAAAAATCTTCATTTGTGGGGCGAAGGCTTGACGGTTGGAAGCGCTCAGTGGGAGAGCGCACACAGACCGCACAACATCAGCAGCGAGGAGGTGACATTATCCGTGCACAAGCTGGGACAAATGTCCTTCTGTCCCCACAGGGGGACACGGGCACAACCCTCGCTGGGCTGCGTCCCCTCGTCCACCTGACGGGTCACTGCCATGAATCCCCGTCAGTCAAGTCGGTGACGCACAAGCAAACATGGGTCACTTGAGATGGGACCGATGGTCTCGGTGGTGGCTGCAGGTTTGGCTCGGAGGGCTGGAGCGTGGTCTGTACCTGCAGAAGAAGTGTTGAGCCTGGCCAGGATGGAGGACGAGCACGACGGTCTTCTGGGTGTGGAAGCAGCAGAAGCAGCAGAGACGGCAGAAAGGCTGGTGATGTTGCGCCGAGGTCTCCAGCTCCTGGCACACATCTACGAGCAGCTTGGTGGGAGATGAGTCGGGAGACAACGGCCAGCGAGCGTATCCTCAAAACTCACAGAGAAAAGGAACAGGATGGAGTGAAAAATCACCGCCAGCTCCTAGGGGGTACAAAGGGACACATCCAAAACCAATACATGGTCTCCAACCTAAGAAAAGCCTGGGAGACGTGATGAGGATGCAAGAGCCACAACCCCTTGCCCTCCATGTTGTCACAGGGAATCTTGTCTAGAGCACCCGGACACGTGTGTCTTCATGCTTGTGTGTTTGAGGGTGTCGTGAGGTCTCCCAGCAAGCTCTCACAGTGTTGCAGCATTATTTCCTACCTACAGACACCTGAACTTAGCGACTGATCTCCAACAGGGCCAGGTGCCCTACAAGATGAAGGCACCGGGTCTTCTTCTCCGCAGCTGCAGGACCAGGAGTGTTTGCAGGGCGTCCGCAGGCCCCCCATCAAGCACCGGAGCTGAGGGTGGAAGAGGTGGCGTAGGGGACAGTGCCGGAGCCGCCTGCAGGCTCCCGGGCTCCACTCCAAGCTGCGTTCAGCGCCGTGTGGCACAGAGCCTGGCTCGTGGGCTTCCTCCCCGGGGGTTGGCCACACCGTCTCTCCGCGGGAGGCAGCCGACAACGGGAGCACAGCGGGGCTCACACGCGTGCACCAGCCCTTCCCAGCGTTTGCGGCAGGCTCCTGTGGACACAAGGGTGGCCGGACCCATTGCTCCTACCTTGCAACTATTGAATGGCAAGAAAGACAGCAAGGGCTTTTCCCCAGTGTAATTTTGCAGGCATGAAGCTGAGTCCACATCCTTTTGTACCTGACCACCTGTGATGACAGCAGCTGGTTTGTTTCTGTGCATCTCCCTGTTGCCTGAGGCACAGAGTTAAAAGACGGGTAAATAAAAGACAGTGATGGAGAGGAGCCATTACAACTCTCCTTAGGCCAGGAGGACAGTCCCTTAGATGTCCTAGGTGGACAGGCCCTCTGCTAGCGTCCAGAAGCCTTCAGAGATCATAAGCACCTTAGAAATAATGCAAATTCCCTTCTGTTTTCAAGGTGTTTGCCACGGCCACAAGGGCTAGAAACAGGCATATGAAAATGGTCTCATTTGCTTTCTCATAGAAGCTTAGATTCACAAGCAATCTAAGCTCGTTAGCAGGAATATTAGGGGAAAATAGCTATTTCATTGCTTGCTAAAATCATAAAAAATGGGAATGAAGCAGTCCATTGCGGTTACATGGACCAGGCTGCGGTATTGCTCTTTGCTTTATGGAGGCCAAGGCCAGATTTATAGAAGCATTCAGGATCTTTAGAGGAATAAAACCACTTCCTTGCCTGGCCAGGAGCTGATACAGCTTCCATCGCCCTGCACCATTACAGCCTTCCAGCATTAAGTTGTTTTTCCTCTGTGGTGGTGAAGAATCTCCTTCATTTCACAGAAGGAGAATGAAGACGGGGAAAGACTGGCGCAGAGCAGGGCTTTGCAGGCACGCTCAGAAGAGCCTTGAGACATTACTGAGCTCTGCTCCCCCCTCTCCTGCAAGCTGGCAGCCCCCTCTCACAGCCCCCCATATAATGTTTTTCTCCTGTAAAGGCAGTTTGTCTCAGCTGGGCTTGCACAGAAGTAGGTAGGGACACTCACAAGAGTCCCTCTGCCAGCTGAGCTGGAGGGAGGGTCACTCCAGCAGCGGGGACGCATGGCCGGTGATACCATCCTAAACTGCTCCAGTTCACCGGTGACGATATCCCTGGGGCCAGCATCCGCACCCAGAGCAGTAGTGGCACCTTCCAGAAATCCTATAACGAGGATATTTAGGAACTGGAACAGGCCAACAGCAAGAAGCTAACAACCCTACAACGAATATAGTTCTGCAGTTACGGCTCTCTCCCTGCTGAGGATAAATGCATCGTCACTAAATAGGGAGTGCTCGAGGAATAACGCTGGGCTGGCACTCGGCCTGCTTAGCAATCCAGGTGCCGAGCAATCAAAACCCACTGCTAACAGAGGGTCCACTCTGCTCTGCTTTAAAAGGTCCCAGAGGAGCACAGCACTGTTGTTACTCCAGCTCAGGATCATCACGGCAGATTCTGCTCCAGGGACCACAGGGTGGGAATTTCTCGCTTGAACAGAGCTTGGCAGCATCTTAAACCCACCTGGGAAAACACAAGCTGCACGTCAAACCGTGACGTAAGCACCACGGCTTGGGGCTGAGCAAAACCTAGCTCGCTTATAGGCCTGTGCTTTTATCATGTGCTGTCACCAAAACTGCAGACCACCACTGTTTGTTACATCTTGACATTACATATAGACAGGGGTGTGCTGCTTCCATGCAAAACGGGAGCTCATAATTCCAGATAGATACAAATAAACCAAACAGCTACAGTAGCTCCTACGTGTATTCCAGACTGTTAGAGACTTACTGGCTACATTAAATATTAAGCCATTTCCCTATGCACTTCAAAGAGAAAGATTCTTTTCATTGATGGTGAGAAGTGCCAAGCAAGGCTATCTGGAATAACAAATACCTCTTTTTCACTCTGGTCGAAAGACTCCTGATGTCACTGCAAGGCTTAGGTCTTTCTATAGATTTCAGGAGGCTTTGGGATCAGGCTTGGCCACAGAAAGGATGTCAGAGGCTGATGCAGCCTGAAGCCTCCCTGCACTTGTCCACTGCAGCTCAGTCCTGATGAAGGAAGAGTCACTAAGAGTTCAGTTACGCTGCACCGCACTTGGTCTCTCTCAGGGGCTACTAAAAAACGTTGGCAACTTACAGCAACTCAACAGATTTGTGGAAAACAGGTCCTTTAAGGGCTGTAAAAATGATCCAGGTGTATCTTCTCCTTCAGGATGTCCACTGCACTGACACATGCCATCAACAGCTGGGCAGGCTCCAATGGGTTCAAGCCCTGCATGTCCCCAGAGATCATCTAGCAGCGGCCCAAGGGCACCTTCTTTTGATGGTTTTACTTCAGGGAGCTGCAGCCTCAGCTGTCTGGACATGCTAGATGCTGCACAAGAAGAGGTGTGGTTCAGCCCTGAAATTTAAAAGTGAAAGAAAAGCAGCTATGAATTTACACGGATGGGGTCAGTATAGGAGTACGACAGCCCACACCCATCACATCCATTCTCTCATTGAGATAACTGTACTTAAAACATGCTTCCTCCTCAACGCGCTTCTGAAGTGCCAAGCTTGGTTTCTCTGCTCAGCCCTTGGGCAAAAATCCCGCCATCTTAAACCGGCATTTGCCTCAATCTGAATAGTCATTAAGTGATAACTAACATACCACACTGAAATGAAACGGGTTTCTCATTCTCCCAGTTGGCCTCACACGCTGACATTCATTTCTTGGAAAACCTGGATGACATCCGGCTTCCTCGCGAGCTGCCGTGCCAGGGTGCCCGTGCCATCCGGGGTGTCCTGCAGCCCAGCGCTGAGCAGGATCCGTGCGGCAGCCGCGTGCTGCCCAGCACATGCCGCATGCAGGGCTGACAGGGGAGACAGGATGTCAAGAAGGAACTGAGACTGCCTGCCGGGTTCAGCCCCAGCCCGCTTCAGATGCAGCTGCTGGATCCCCAGTGAAGGAAACTGAGGCAGCAGAGGGAACGCACTGAGGGCGAAAGATGACTTTTTGCAGTCGCAATACCCTGCCAAGCAGCCGTGCGATGGCACAGCAGCGCTCAGCTGCCATGGCCGTCCCAATGGGATGACTAAACCCACCCATGCAGGTGACGTCTTTTTCCATGCTGTAGAAAAGCTATCAGCCCAGCTCACCCCAGCTATCCCCCCCCATCTCCCCCTCATAGGTCGCTAGTCCCTCGAATCCATCGAGCAGTACTAAACTGGCCGAGCCAAAGAAAACCAGGTTTGCAAACAGATTGGGAGTATTTAAGCCAACTTGGTTCATTTTGAGTCATGGGAAAAGGGTGCCCATGTCAGGAGGGGGAGGCTGTGCGACGCAGCGGGCAGAGCAGGAGGCCCCCAGGTCCACACCGGCTGGAGGCTTCTTATCGCTCTGTGTTTGGGGTGGATTTAATAATGATGTGCAAGAGAGTGGCTCGAAAAGACTCTGGATGTGACCGGGGTCCTTTACGAGCTGGGGCATCCTGCCAGCTCACTCCAGGGCAAGGGAGTAAATCAGAAAGGTTTCCATGTACTGCATGCAGCAAAGAGCATCCCACAGGAGGAGGCTGAAATATCCCAGCTCAGAGACCCTGCCTGTCCTGCAGATCCCTCTGACAGCCAGCACGCTGACCCAGCCTGGCTCCAGCACAGTTAGGCAGCCCTGTTACAGTCGGCTTGTGTAGCAGGGTGAGCCAGCCTTGTTCTCCCGGTCTAATCCTGCACACGGGCAAGTATCTTTGATGCTCTGAGCTCCTGCTGCAATTGGCAAGCTGATGTTGTCCATAGGGATCCTGATCCCAGGGAGCAGGATAACCAATGCACAACACTTTGCAGGAGAGGACTCTGGATGAGATACACTGACACAAACGCAGCGAAGGCACCAGGGAAACAGGGCAGCTGATGGGTGCGAGGAGGCATCACAAACGTCCCAGGCTTGGGGGACAAAGCTCAAATTTACTCACTGAGGGGGCGGAGGGAGAGATCGAGAGATGCAAGACTGTTCATGCTCACCACTGAAGCGTGTTATTAAGCAAACCTGAAGACTGGGGAAGTTGCCAATTTTGGCAATGGCTGAAACCATTTATATAGAGTCTTTTGAGAGAGATGCTGATGCAAGAGATACCTCATACTCTCACAATGGGAATGCCAACTCACTGGCATTACTATAGCAACTATATTTACATTCAAGCTCTCTGTTACTATTTGCTCATAAGTCATTCCTAGGCTGTTTGATAAGGCTTAAGAGATTGTGCAATAATATTTGCCTGCCCACCCTAACAGTTTCAAACTGCCTAATTTCAACCAAATTTGAAGGAGAGGTAGGGGTATCAAAGATACTAAGCTCCTGAGAGCTTCATGAAAAATAAGCAGCTGGGTAAAGAGAAACCCAAATTAGCGTGTCTGTTCCTCCCACAAGGGAAAGGCCCCAGTGCAGGCTCAAACACACCATTAGACATCAGAAAGTCCAGCAGGAAGAGAGCCAGCAAATGAAACTTGCAAAAAAACCAGGCTTCATAGGTCACGCTGCTCCAAGAGCCATTTGCATACATGCATCTAGCACTCCCTTGCACACTCCGCTGAGTGGACGCAGCACGGGCTGCTTCGGAGGCCGGGCTCCTGTTACTAAAGCACACTCTTGCTGCAATACAGAGTGTGAACAAATAGCTCGGCAGGCTTACCAGAACGGCTTTTCCCATCCTTTGCATGGACATCAGCGCCAAGGGACAGCAGCGTCTGGATGGTGTGCGTGTGTCCTTCCTGCAGTGGACAGCACAGGCACGTGGGTTATTTGTTCAGCGGAACCAGCCCTGCACAGTTCCTCACCTTTGCATTTAGCAGAAGTAACACAGGCCTGAAAAGAAAGGAGGCCACAAGCAAGCTGTCCATAACTGTATATGGCACCTGGGAAGGCACAGGTGCAAATTTGCTCTGTCATGGTCAAATCTGGGGCTACCAGGAGCTGCTACAAGATCCAAAGGATCTTACAACGGCTGGAAATCACAGCAGGCTGCCTGTGGCAGTGCAGATCCAGTCCATTAGCCAGGGATTGCCCAGACACATGGCCACACCGCCATTACCCTACAGGAATCGGTCACAAAGATGCCACCAGGCACCATCTCTAGCCCTCCTGCTAGCAGCCTGTGACAGGACTTGCAGCTTGGCCCTTGCTCAGCATATCTGCATGCTGCACGCATGCCCCTGCCAGCAACTTTGACCCAGAGGCTAAAAAGACAGCGAGAGGCATCCCAGGAACATAATCCTCTCTGCAAACTTTTAACACAATATTTAAAATTAAAAGCATTCAGTGCTTAAAATCACGCTACAGTGCAGAGCTGTCTCTGGTGATGATGTTACAGCCACGGAGGATTGTCTCCCAGAAAGGTTTTGCCTTTGCCGGTGGCTCCAGAGGAGTTAATGCACAAATTACCTCTGACTTACAACTGGGTGACAAGACCTAAAGATGTTTCTTAATAGCAAATTAGAGCACTAATTTGTCAACTGATCCCGCCTTTTCCTCTCCTCCCATCAAGTAACTTGATTAAATTGCTTTTAACTTCAGCTGGCCACAGAGCCCTAGGATCCCTGACTTATCTTTAATAATCAACAGCTGGCTGTTTGTTGAAAGGACTAAATGTCAGCATAAGGCTGTGTACTGTCCCACACTGTAAATCTGCTCCAAGTACTACGGAGATCAAGAGCTGCTCTTGAGGTGTATTTCAGCTCAGAGAGCAGAACCTGCTCTCACGTTGCTGACGTGCTCGGTTGTGCATCTGTCTGTAGTACCCTCCGGCATTTGCACTTCCTACAGGATTACTCCAGCATTTGTAATGCCTTGTGAGAAGATGCAGAACGCCACGCTTACGCACCAGCGGGACCCACGGTGTCCTCTCTCTTTCCTCTGCCAGTAGCCAAATTTGAATGCTGCAGGGGAAAATGCAATGCGGCCCTCACACCCCTCCTCACCGAACAAGCGTCTCCTTAAATAAATCCTCTCTCCCTAAATAACACGGCTGATTTTGTAATTCCTTCTTCAATGCAATGAATTAGTCTTTGTCATGTGGCATGAGAATGGAAGGCCCTTATTTTTATCCCCACCACCCACTCTTTCCCCCATTATTGTACGACTCAGTAGCATCACATTGCCCCCTGCTCAAGGCTCCTATTTCCCTCCTCTATGCGCACTCCCTCTCAGTGGCAAAGACAGCAAGCCAGGAACTGCTTGAGCTGCCACAGCCTTGGCAGCAAATTGAGTTGAAAGCGTAATTTGATTTTCATGTATTTATAAATGCAAAGTAATAAGGAAAAAAAAATATAAAACCACCGCCAGCCAAACAAATGATGCTGTAAATATGAAGTGACACTGAGCCTCGAGAAGGAAGAGAAACCCATCAAATCGCTCCCCAATCAGCCACTCACCAAGACAGAGCTGGGATCTTCTCCAAGGCACATTATATTCCCCAATAGCCTTGCTGTTAAACGTACCCTTGGCAACCAAAAGGGCTTTCAACATGGTTTCTCAGAGCATGAGGAGGGGAAGCTGGGAGAAAGGCCTCCTTTGTGGGAGCCAGCAAATGCCACGGCTGGGTCCCGCTGGAGCAGAATACTGTTGCCAGCACTCGCGGTAAGTGTCATTGATGCTTTTGTAGGAATGGGGCACAGGGATGCTGCTTCATTCCCACTACAAGTCTCTGAGTGCTGCATGTTGAAGCTCCTGAGGTTGAACATGCTGGGCTCTGAGCAGGGATGTTTCCTCTGCAACAGGGACCTTCCCTCACCTTGGGGAGCGAGCATGCCGTGCTGTGGCAGCACGAAGCAGAAGCGAGGCAGCAGGGCCCCAGGGGAATCCTGGTCAGCAGTGAGGCTTTTGGGATCGCTCTGCATGCCCAGGGAGAATTGCAGGACCCGCAGCCCACCAAGACCTGCTCCCTGCTCAGGCATGAGACAAGAGGAAGAGAAAGCTCAAACAACTCTGACTGGAATTCAAAACAGCTCCTGTGCGAAGGACACCGATAAGCGCTGGGAGCTCCCTCCACCTTTCCACCTCTCCTTTCTCACATCTGGCTATGAGCAGGCCAGAATCCAACGTACTGGGACAAAGAGTTGCTGTCTCACAGCACATCAGCTCTTTTTTTGTCCAGCAAGCTACTGGCACGGAGACCGGCTTCTGATCCACTGGGACCCAAACCAGCAGGACTGAAGAAAGAGGAGAAAGAAATCTGAGCAGTGTTTCATGCACCCCTACTCTGCCAGGTAAGTGAGAAGATGCTGGTGAGGAACCGTCATCTCTCATAAGCTGTTCACACAGCTCCCAATCACTAGCAGGGTGGACTCCCTCCAGGCACTACATTTTGGTCCAAAGGCGACAGATTGGAAGAGCAATTCTCACCAGAGATGTGGATCAAGTCCTATCCACAGCGCAGCCAGCTGGATGACTGGCAAAGGAAACTGTGACCTATCGCCACCCGCCGCTGCTCCTGTGCACCGCCACTCAGCCACGTGCCAGGCAGGACGGTTTACTAGCCCTCAGCGCAGTCAGTGACACCGGCAGCATTTGTGGTGAACAAAGCAACTCAGACATCCACCACCACTGTACAGACAGCTGGCCACACTTAATGAGGGTCTAAAAAACACCGAACAGGGTACAGGACTGGCCAGCAGCAGACAGACAGTGAGAGAGATGAGCCAGGAACGTAAATCCTCCATCAGTGGCAAACATCTAGAACAGCCTGGTTTAGATGCCTGCAGGTAGCGCACCAACTGGCAAAGATTTTGCGGAGGAAGCACGGGGACAGGGACAAACCTTGGCTGCGTAGTGTAGCGCTGTGAGTTGGAGGGCCGTCGCTCTCTCATTGACATCGACACCCAGCTCGGACACAAGGAACCGGATGGCTCCATCCTGTGCCGTGACGGCTGCCCGGTGCAGCGGCTGAGCGCCCAGCGCGTCCACAGCTGTAGGACAAGCCTGAAACAGAGGGGAGGACGGAAGCGGAAAGCAATGAACAGCCTGCTGAAAACTTCAAGGACAATCACCAGCCCAAGCAGAATCATATCTGCCTGCCACGGCCACAGTGACAGCAACGAACACAGGGGATGTCACCGGCCGGAGCACTACAGTTGGTAGCACTGTGATTTACAGACCAGAGCCAGCTCTCTGCTGAGTGTAAGTGACAAGCAAAAGTAGTACCAAAATAGGAGAACCAAGCCCCCTCTCTTCAGTTGGAGCACGTAGGTTGGGTTTCAGTTCTTTAAAGCAGCAAGATACACCCAATCTCCAACCTTAGTGGTGGTGGTGAAGAATTTGAACACAGGTAGAGGAAGATGAGTGGAGGACCTCACGAAATCTCTTCTAAGAATCTCTGAATGTGACCACAAAGACACAAAACCAAGATGGGTAACAGAAGTAGTATACAGTGCACTCATCTTCAAGGATATAATCCAGCCTCCTGCAGTCTCGTGGCCTGACTCACAGTTTTATAAAACCTAGAAGGTTTTACTGCTGTTTTATACTGCCATTAGTGTTTCCAGTGCTGGCTTCATGGATGTAAGCCAGGGCACCAGAATGAGGAAATTAAATTAGCTATTTCATCTTCATCGTCTGAAGTGTGAGACTAAAAAACGTAAGCAAACATTTTATATTTTAAGGACCAGATGAGCGAAGACAAAGGCAAAACCGTCTCCTGAAGGTAACAAGCATCTACACTCTCGAACACAACCTGGGCAAACTGTCTCTGGTGCCCTGCCCTGCTGTGTGCAGCTTGTGGATGGCTAAGTCCACCAGCTTGTGACCTTGAAAAGCGTGGTCCCACAGTTCCCTTTGTGTGCTCCTGGCCCACTCCGTGCCATGTTGGGGGCTCAGCTGGCCAGTTCAACCTGGCAGCGCGGCACAAGCAGCTTCACTCAGTTTGCCACGCTAGCTTTCTGCCAGGCCAGTGAGCCAGGCTGGTTTGGCACAGAGTCCAAGGAGCAGTGGAGCTGGTGCAAAGGAGAGGCCACGTGAGGGCAAAGGAGGTGAGAAGAGAGGCGCAACGCCATCTCCATGAGAATCAGCTATTAGATGGTCTCCAACCACCTCACATCAACTCAGCAGTCGATAAACAACGCAGTGGTCTGGTTCCTACTATGCACAATTGGCTCTAATGACATCCCTATTATGCCTTGTATGTTGGAGGAAGTCAGAGATTACCAGGAGACAACACAGGCACAGCAGCTGTCACAAGAGAGGGAGTCCAGGGATGAGCTGCTGCTGGCGCAGCCAGGTGCCTCCGTGCTATCCCACCCTCGGTGCTGCCACAGAAGCCTCCACACTGAGCAGTGGCGCTCCCAAGCGCCAGTCTTGGCTTTGACACAACTGTCCCTGCAGCGCTGGGCAAGTCCTGTCCCCTCCTGGCACTGTGTCTCCATTCCCCTTCACCAGCCTGGGGACATATCCCTGTCCCAGGGTGCCCAATCCTGCTGGCCTTTCTTGGTCCTTGCTTGGCAAAATCTCACTCACCTCCATGGGGAATTTGCCTGAATCGCTTTGCTACCATTTGGTTACAAACGGATTGCCTGTCCTGGCAGCTTTAGCTCAGGTTCTGGAGGAGGCAGGTGAGGTTCTTGGCACCTACCTGGTGTTTTTCCAGGAGCAGCTGGGCAATGTTGACATGCCCATTCTGGACAGCATCCATAAAGGGAGTGACTCCACAGTTGTCCCTGCTGTCAGGTTTGTACTGGCACCTGAGAGGGAAGACAAAAGCCAGGACAGAGTTGGTGGTGGTTCTAAAATCTTTACCATCCCAGTTGCTTTGCATTGGTGGGGCAGCAGACCACCAGAAAAAGATAAATAAAGCCTGCCCGTAGGCCACGCATAAACTGGCCTCAGTGCTGAACAGCCTGGGGTGCAGGCCTGCTGGGGATTTTGGGGTCAGAGATCTGGTACTCAGCTGGTGCAGCTTGCTTAGGCTCTACAGATCATTTCCATTTCCCTTGCCCCCCGAACGGATGATTCTGGAAGGAGTAAGTTGTGCATAGACCTCGCACTGTCAGAGGGGAAAATCTTATCCTCACATAACAATGCCACGTACAGAATCAAAGCCCACAGGCCTCACTCTGGTTAAAGCTCCGTTGAAATGAGAGAAGAGTGAATTAAAATTGAAAGCCTGGCTTGAATCACAGGGCTCCATTTATGCTGGGCCAAGCACAAACATGAATTAGCAAGGCTGGGATGAGCAGGCTAACAGGCGCTGCCGCTAGCAGCGGCTGCAATGCCTGGGGAAAGCTGCTCCAGCTCTGGCAGCAGGCAGTATTGGTTAGGAAGGCAACCGGATCAGGATGACTGGGCACGGGCTGATTTAAAGCCACTTCACAGCAGTCTCCCAGGAGCCACAGCCTGGAAATAAAGCCCGGAGGCTGAATCCAGCCTGGAAGAGCTGCACTCAGACCAAGCTGCTAGAAAACTCTTTTCTTGTTACCGTATGGCCTCGGACACACTGGAGGCAATGGAAATGAATGAGCACAGAGAAAGAGCCGAGTTATATAACCGGGGCTTATGTCACAGCAAGCTCTGAGGCCATCTGAGCCCATCCGCAGAGCGTGCTCGTCTGAAAGGCCCGTCGCCGGCCGTGAAAAACCAGGAGGAAATGGAGACCGCCTCGGGATCGCATGCAGAGCAGCTGTGCAGCTGGGCTTCCCGAAGGGCATAAACGCCCTTTGTGTCCGGGTGGCTGGTGCGAGCCTGGCGCTGGATGGGAGGCGGGGGAGAGGAGGGAGAGCCCACTGCGCGCCTCTGCCTACAGGCAGCTCCAGGAGGAAGCCTGCTTACCGCTCCAGGAGCAGCTCCACCGCGTCAAAACAGCCGTGCATTGCTGCAAGAGAGAGGAAGCGCAGGGTAATTTATGTTTTCATGCCACCGTCCGCCTACGGTGAAACATAATCAGGTTTCTGACCCTTTTGGCTTATTTATGATGCAGGAAGGAGGTCCAAGAGGCTTTACGTTTAAAGCTTCTGCTTTTTTTTTTTTTGTAATTAAAACATTGCCTCCAGGTCTCAAGCCTTCCCTTCCCCTGTTCCTATAGGGAAACATGAGATAAAACAGGGAAAAGGCATGCATAAAAGCACTGTTTGCCTCTACCTGCAGACTGCATGCGTGAGACTGTACATGTAATTAAGCTGACACAAAGATCTCTTCTTGCTAGTATTTGTTAAGCCCTGAAGTGAAATCTGTGACAAGCAAAACGAACACAAAGCCAGGAGCTGCTGAATAGCCGGATGGCATTTCCACCCTTCCTCAGACTCAGACTACCCATCGCTCCCATCTCATCATCCTAATGAAGCATCCTCGCCTAGACTGCATCTCAGAGGAAAAACAACAACAGTGGGGGAGGATTTGAACATCATGCACTGAAATATTCTTTTTTTTTTTTTTTTTAAAACATCATATTATAGCAGTGTACAGACGGCCTTAATCTGGCTTTTTTTCCCGCAGGCTATTTTGCAAAACAAACGAAATAAATTAAAGAAAAAAATATCAAGCCAAGCTCAGAGCTGCTAAATCAGGCTGTTTAGTCCACACAATAGAAGGAGGGCCCCCGGCGAATGTGCGTTCACAGGAATAACCTTCAGATGTAGCTGCACAATAGATCCTCTTTGAAAGCCCAACGAGGGTTCCCATCCTCCCTGATCTTGGCCATGTTTTCCTGCTCCCTTCCCATTTACCACCCCTTCACCTGAGCTGATGTAAATACAGGCAGAGCCACAATGTGAAAAGGATTTTTAAAATGGAGGCTTTAAAAAAAGAAAAAAAAAATAGCTGTCTAGAAAAAAAAAAAAAGCCACCCAAGCAACACAATTACATCCTTTAACAGCAACAGAGACACAAGAAAGCTGCAGTGCTCAGATCCAGTAGCACTCCACTTCCTCTAATTACATCTCCCCTGCTCTCTTGCCTTAGGCTACAGATATATGAAGCAGCAAAGCTTGAGGAATCAACCCCCCAAAAAAATTGCACAGGGAGAGAATTACCCATCACCTACCCAGGGATAACCATGCCAGGAAGCCAGCTGGACTGGTCACGGCTTAATGTGCTCATATCCACAGCCGTGGATGTAAATTCACAGAGAGAGTGGTTTGTCTGACATGATTTCCCCCGGCAGCTCCAGCATCGCCTCCGGCCCCTCGTCCGTGCCCCCGCCTCAGGAGCTGTGTCTGCGTGTCTGGGCTGCACAGTGGATGCTGGCACCAGCACCAAGCAACCCACGCAACGAGCAGCAGCCTCCACAGTGGACTTGGGTTCAAATTATGCTGGGGGCAAAGGTGATTTGAGCAGCTCCAGCCCTTTCCGCTGCCCTGTCGCACCTGCACTGGCTGCTGCTCCACTAACGTGTGGTCCAGGGTCTAACGTGGATCAGTAAAACGACTGGAAACCAACCCAAATCACGCACCGATGGCTTTGCCGTGGGGAAAGTCAAACATGGCGGTGCAGAGGTACCACTACGTAGCAGTGAGAACCGGGCACTGCATCACAACGCCGCTGCCTGTACCCCCCTATCCCGAGTGGACACGAGGCAGGAAAGAGACCTGAAGCTCAGGTACTCCCCAGGACACCTGCTCCTGATCCCATCCCCAGATCCTCAACCCAACATTCCTCCCTCTGCGGGCAGAGGGCTGAGAGGGGCTGCGCGCCCAGGCTGCTGCTGCAGACACAAGCAGAGGACTGGGGATTGAGCAGGGAGAAGAGAACGCACAGATAAGCGAGGATTACTTATGTCTCACTCAGGCAAGCCGCTCCATGCCACCCAGCATGAAACATCAAACAACAAATCAGCTATTTTTCATTCCCAGGTCAAGCACAAGGACTAAGGCGCAGTCAGTGCCCATGGGCTGGGACTGTCACTGCTGATGTGCACAGCGCGGTGGACAGGCGAGGGCTGGAAAAGTAACAGGAATGCCAGCCAAAGGGTGACATGCCTAACAGATTAATTACAGCACAGCAGAGGTCTCCTCACTATACCTTGTCTTTCCAGAGAGTCTATCTCTATTACAGTCTTTGGGAAATAAATTTAGGTAGCCGCGGCTTCGAGCAGTGGCTCCCCACGCTCAGATCCCTGCAGTGGCACGGCCGAGTCCCGGGAAACACAGCCTAATCCCCGCTCGGGAATGAGGCACGTTTCGGATTCGGGTCAGCCGCCACCCTGCAGTCCTGAGCGTGCACTACAACATCATCCCGACGGGCTGCCACACACCTCTCCCTTCGCTCGCCCCCCTTGCTCCCTTCATCATCCCACTGCATCTCTGGAGGGCAGAGTTAAGGGGATTTAAGCTCTGGGAAGATACATGCGTTATATGTACTGTTGAGCTGACACATGCTTGTGGGTAACCAGACCTGCTGCTCCGGAAGCAAAATGAGACGTGGCAGGACAAACTTAATTCTGCATTAACAGATTTTGGGGCCATTCAACTTACTAAAACTCAGAGAACTTAGCTGAGGCACACCACGTGACTTTCATCAATCAGGCACCCAGTGCTTAATGATGATGGAATGCAAGAAACCAAATCCAAACTGCCTCGGGGTCGCTGTTCAGGTAACTGTGTCCTTCCGCTCCCCACCATGCCTACAGATAATATAGCTTTTCAAAACGGAAACATAACAAAACCTGTGATGCTTCTGGTGGATGCTGTGCCTACAGACCCTACTGCTCTTCAGATTTACCATAAAGACCTAACCCCCCGAGCATTCGCACAAAGACGGATCAGTTTGAGAGATGCGTCTCTTACAAACACCGGCAAGACTATAAACCAAAGTGGGAAAAGTGGCTGTCAACAGGCGGATCCCAAATGGTGCCTCTCAGCAGTTCTGCGAGTTTTAGGACTTTTAAAATGCCAAGATATGCTTGGAGCCTTGCAGATTTCCCAAGTACAACTCACAGCTTTGTCCACCACCAAGGTAAAGCATACTGCGATGTGTTCTGAGCTGTGGGAGCTCAGACTTATCTGTCACAGAGAAGAGTTCCAAGGAGGCCAGGGACAGTGGGTGACCATGAGTGCTCCTGGTGTGGATCCACCACTCCCAAGGGAAAATAACTGTTATTCACCACAAAAATGTGCTTTCACCACAGGCAAAATTCAGTGCAATGGGAACTGAGCACCCTCCAACCTCACAAGCTCTGTCTTTGGCACATCACTAAGAAATATTCAGCCTAATTCTTGCTGTTTGTTTACCTCAAAGCAGCTAAAATGAGTGTCTGTCCTGAGGTGAAACCCTGCAGAGATGTAGCAGAGCACTGTTAGCCAACAGAAGTTCAGAAAGATGAGCTCCCAGTGTCCACCACTAACCTCCTTTCATTTAATGTTGGTAACTTAAATACTTCAGTGTTTCTCCATGTTTTTTGTATCAAGATATGTCACGCTCTGCTTCTCCGAACTAAACATGAATGGAAACAAGAGCTCCTTTCTGTCCTTCACTGCCGCCCCAGCCCACTCTCACTCTTCTCTTCCAACACCCCGGCGGTGACGGGACCCTCCTTACCCGCCGTGTGCAGAGGTGTTCTCTTGATCGTGCTCTCTGTGTCCCAGCTGCTCGGGGACACGGCCAGCAGGTACCGGAGGACCTGGAGATGGCCCTCCCGGCTCGCAATGTGGAAGCAATTCCAGCCATCCTTGTTCTTCAGCAGCGGGTTGGCTCCATGCTCCACAAGATCTTTGATCACCTCCAGGTTCTGCCTGGTGCAAGCCATCATTAGGGGAGTCCTAAATGAAAGATGAGGTGATTGTAACAGAGAGACAGCGCTGTACAAGGCTGATGGCTTTTGTTCTAACATCTGAGCATGATAAGCGTGGTTTGAAGTTGTCTGCAGCACTGTGTAATAAAACACAGTAGCTCAGTGCGAACTGTCCTCTAGTGAGCTAACAAGGGAGAAAATTGATGTGCCAAAACCACTCTGAGGTAGGAGGAAACTTCGCCAGCTGAAGGCAAAGACCTTCTCCAAGCAGAAGCTTGGCACTTCCTTGTCTCACCTGCGTTCAGATGTTTTGACCAAGGTTCACCACACGCTGCACACAGACCCATGGGATTTTACAGCACTGCTTCTTCACGCAGGGAATACGGGGTCTGTGCGTATGGGTTAACTGAATTCTGGGGTCTGGTGCACCAGGGCTGCTAACAGTGGTGTTTCCTACCCTGGGCAGTCCTACCCCAGTCACCCAGAGGGGCAGCTGCAGCTGCAGACAGCAAACCACAGATAAGTCCACTTCTCCCGGCATGAGGGTACCAGCAAATGGCACTCCGAAAAATTTCTAATGCAGAGCAGCTGGTTTGGAAGGGAAGCTTTTCAGAGTTTTGTCCTGTTTCATGTGTCAGGGAACAACCTTTGGTATTCAGGAACACGTCTACAAGCTCCCTAGCAGCACAGCATCTTCTCCATCCCATGATTTCAGAGCTGTGCTTTGCACAGATTGTGCATGTGGGCCTGGAAAGCCAGGTCAGTAGGTACCTCTGACAAACAAACACGGCCAACAGCCCATCTCGCCCTGCCTCCAACCCCACACCCAGCAGTGATGGTGTCTGCACACCTGTAACCCACGCGCTGCAGATTAACAACAACCCCAGCTCCTGCCTGGCAGCAGGGCAGGCTCGCCCCTGAGTTAACTCCTCCCCGGTTACCCCTCATCTCCTTGTCCATTCTTCCCCAGCAAGGACTGGAGGAGAGGTTGCAGGGTCTACAGCCTCCTCTGGAGGAGCAAGGAGGTGGGTGTTAGCTGAGGGTTTACTCTAAAAGCAAAGCATGGATTACTCAAGGCTGTGAACCCACATCTCCCGTGTTTGGCTCTACTTCGGTGACTAATTTCACTGACCTCACTAGCACCAACCTGTCCGCCTTAACTGCCACGTTATCTAACCAACACGGTGTTAGAAATATAAAGGATTAACTGCTGCAAGTGGGAACTGCATTCTCCATTTTAACTATTCACAAACTTCAACTAATCATCGAACGCTGGGCGCATGCACAGATTGGACAGAAAGCTTGAGCTCTCCCAGAAACGCTGAACAGCTCTCCAGCACGGACACGGCCCATCTCTTCTTCACCAACCCACATACCTCAGCTGAGAGACAAAAAAATTATAATACAAAAAAAATTCCTCATTCAGAAAAACAGCACAAAAAACTCTTCCTGTTGGACAAAGGACTCACGGGCCTAAACTGCAGTGAGAAAGATTTGGCTTAGATATTAGGACAAATGCTCCAGTTTTAAGGACACATAAGGAGATGGAGAGAGTGCTGAGAGAAGAGGTAAAATCTCCAACGACGGAGATTTTTTAGAAGAGATTAGACACATGTCTGCTGGGGACAGCAGGGGTAGAGCTGAGCCTGGAGCTCAGTGTTTCCTGCAGCTCTGTTTGTATACAACCCCTCAGATCGGTGTATATTTTCAATGCAAATGAGACTTTGTCTGAAGGTTGGGACATGCGCTAGCAAGCACGTAGTGCCCCTTTTTTCATCCGTGGATGGACGGGTGCTGCGGGCCTATCACAGAAAGCCAGGCTTGCACACACATCTGCGCGCAGTTCATGAAATCTCTGCCTTCCTCTGCTCCCCCTGATGTCAGCTTGATGCTGGCACAGCCTCTAATTAATGAGGACTGGGATGCTGCCTTTGTATTTGTGTTATCTGAGCTTCAAAAAGGGGTCGTTTCCCTTTTATTTGTGGGCTGGGGGGAATCTTTACTTCTTTTTGCAAGGCGGTGGACAGAAATTTCCTTCCCCAAGAGCAGAATTTGAGAGGTATGTGGTGATTTCTATTAACGAGGCCTGTTGCACACGTGTGGAATAGACCTTGGTCTTCTTATTCCCAGTGCTCATTCATTCATCATTTGATGACGTGTTACTCACAAGGCAGGCAAAAAAAAAAGCCCTGAAGAAACTAGCTGGTTTTTTTGGGTCATGAGGCTGTTGTTTTATCAGTAGCAAATTTGACCCAAGATGCTCTGTTTGCTGGGAGGAAATGGGAGTAAAACTTCTTTTTTTTCATCTTTGTGACTTCTTATTTCAGTTTCAGAGGAAAGAGGCATAAAAAAGTGAATCAGTATCACCGATTCCCATCAAATGGGACAGTGGGGAAGAACAAACAGATGCAGATGAAAGCTTTTAAACTGGATCTGCTAATGAAGTTGTAATTTACAACCTCCACGATAAACTGGGGGAAAACAGTGAGAGGGCTGGAATTAAATTACAGCTCCTGCCCTCTGACTTGCACCCCTAGAATCACAGGACATTCTGAGTTGGAAGGGACCCACAAGTATCATTGAGTCCAACTCCCAGCTCCACGTAGGACCACCCAAAAATCAGACCATATGGCTGAGAGCGCTGTCCAGCTGAGGCTTCCCCTCAGTCTCCTCTTCTCTAGGCTGAAGAGACCAAGTGACCTCAGCCACTCCTCATATGTCTTGCCCTCTAGACCCTTCACCATCTTTGTTGCCCTGCTCACCTTCTTCTCTCAAAAGGTTTTGGACGTGGCTCCAAATGAAGCCCTCCGGCAACCTACCAGTCTGCCCTCTTCAAGCAGTCCACGCTGGCACCTCTGGCCAGGAGGTACGAGACGCACTCCCCGTGGCCCATGGAGGCAGCTTCATGGAGGGGCCTCTTGTAGTCGCTGTTGGACACCTCGATGTCCATTGCCAGCGTCTCCACCAGCAAGGAGAGGAGGCGGCGGTGGCCGTGCCGGGCAGCGAGGTGCAGCAGGGTGTCCCCTGACCGCCCGCAGCGCTGGCTGGCGGCGGCCCCGTGCCGCAGCGCGTCCTCCAGCAGGTCCAGCCGCCCCTGGCGGGCCAGCCTGAAGAGCCTCGGCTCTTCCACCATGGCCGGGGACCTGGAAGAAGCAGGGGAAAGGCAGGGTTAGGGCTTGGAAGTGCTGGCGCAGACCCCCCCGAGCGAAGCCACCAGCAGCTCGCAGCGCGAGGAAGAGCTGGGATCGGCTTTCTCCTCAGGACAAGTGGAAAATGGTGGCTCGGGAGGACTAGAAACTTCCTTCCCCCTCCCTCAGGACAAGCAGAAATCAGCCTTTCCCTCAGAGAAAGCACGAATCTCCTTTTTTCTCAAGAACATTTGAAGTTTCCGAGGCCTTTTCCTCAGGAAAACCAGAAATTTCCTTCTCCCTTGGAGAAAAAAGCCAGAAACTTCTTTTTCTCAGGGAAACAAGCAAACAAACAAACAAACAAAAACAAACAGAAATTTCAAAATCCCTCAGAAAATGACCCACAAATTTCCTTCTTCCTCAGGGGAAAAAACAAAACAAAACAAACAAAAAAAAATAACAGAAACTGGCCTTTCTGTCAGGAACAACAGAAATTTCCTTTTCCTTCAGTAAAAGAAAAAAAAAAGCAAAATTTCCTTTTCCCTCAGAAAAAAATCACAAAGGTTCCTTTTCTCTCAGAAAAACACCCAGGAAAACTACTTTTCCCTCAGGGAAAAAAAAAAAAAAAAGGGCAAAAACCAGCCTTTCCCTCAGAAACACCAGAAATTTCCTTTCTCTAAGAAAAAGAAAAAATACAAAAAAAAACAGAAATCAGCCTTTTCCCTTGGAGGAAACAAAAAAGAAAACAAAACCGCCCACAAATGCCCTTTTTCCTCAGCCACAGCAGCAGCTCCCAGCCCCAGGACCCCCCCGGCCGTTCCCTCAGGGCCGAGGCCGCCGCCGCGCCTCAGTTTCCCCAGGGAGGACCCTGCGTGCCCCCGACCCCGGCACAGGGCAGGCCCCAGCCGTTGGAACCCACCCGCGCTCTGCTGCGGTGGCGTGACGTCACGTTACGTCATCGGCGGCGGCGTGATGTCACCGCCCCACCGCCCGGGGAGGGGGGGGAACAAAAACAAAACAAAAAAAACTCCGGGAACTTTTTCTCTCGGCCCTCGCAGCGCTTTCACCCACCCTCGCGCGACCCAACCCGGAAGCGCCGCGCCATTGGGTAGCGCTGCGACTCCGCTCGCCCTCTGATTGGTTGGCAGGAGGGGGCGGGGCCTGGCAGGCGGGACACTCGCGGGGCGCGCGGAGGCGGGTCCGAGCGCGCACGGAGCGGAGTGAGTGCGGAGGGCCACTGTCCCTAGCAACGGGGGCGGGCCCATGGCAACGGGGGGACCGTAGCAACGGGGGGTCCCTTGGCAACGGGGGGAGCGGAGTGGCGGGGGCCTCGGCCATGGAGGGGGGGCAGAGAGGGGGTTCCCATGGCAA
>VXAL01002559.1:90472-129783 GCA_013399475.1 Chauna torquata
GGCTGGGGGGTTCCCTCCCCGGGCGGGGGCCGGGCGGGTGCATCCGCAGAGCCGCGGTGACGGAGCCTTCTGGAAGGGCAAGGCCAGGGGACCCGTGCTGTTTGTCTTTACCGTGATCGCCAACAGAAAAATCTTGGGAAAAGGGCAAAAACGTGAACAAAGGTGAAGCCTTGAGGGGTCTTGTCTTCCAGCATTGAGCTTCTGGGCTTGAACCTCACACTGTGGTCCTGGCACATCGGGGTTTTGCTGTCCGGGGCTTGGGGAGCAGAGGTTTTGTCCCCAGTCCTGCACCCCATGCCGCATGAGACCTTTTGGTGTCCCAAGATCCCTGGCTCTGACGTTCACCACGACCCTGTGCTTGAGAGAATTGGGGTGCTGCAAAAATTTGTGCCATTTAAAATTTTCAATTTCAAGTGAGAAACGCTGTTTTTGAGTATTCACCTCCCTCGCTCGCAGTCTACCTTGCATCGCTGTTTTTCTTTCCGCTTGCCTCGTCCTGTTTGAGCGATGCCGCTCCTCAGAGCTGACGTGGATAAAAACAAGGAAACACTACAAGTGAAATGAGCTGACCCCTGGATCCCGCTGTCGATTACTCTTGTGACTGCCATAAATATGTTAGAGGAACTTATCCTCTGCAGCACAGTGTAGTAATAAAGTCCAAGTGAAGCTGTTGAGCGGTGTTTTGCTGGTAATCCTCATATCAAGAGGAAGCCCATCCTCCGTGGCTGTTCCGGTTTTGTTTCGTGCATTTTCCATTGTCACAAGTTGCGTTGTTTCTACAACTTCTGCTGGCTGCCCGGCTTAAAGAAGAGAGGAGTTCTTGCAGATTTCCAGTAAGGTTTCCTTAGAACAACTCTTTGAATGCTTTTGTTTGGCTTCATTACCGTCTGTCTCGTGGGGAAGAGCTGTGCTGCAAGTAGTGCTTCCTCCTTAATGCAGGATCCTGACTTGCATCTGTTTGTAAGAGTGGCCAGGCTCGAGTCTGTGTGTTTGGATGTTGGCTCAGACCTTCTGTGGACAAGTTGTTGCAGTCTCCCTTGGGGATGTGCGCTGCTCAGCCTCCGTAGGGTCCCTTGGCACCCTCCTAACACCTTGCCTTTACACAGCTGCCTGTATCTGCTTCCTCAGTGCAACAGCCACAAAATGTACGCGGATTCTGGTTTTACAGTCTCTTCTTTTGCTCTGACGTCTCGTGCACCGCAGGATGGAGACCTGGAGCGAGGTCGCTGTTGCAGAGGTGTCATCCAGACGATGCACTGCGTCAGGGAGTCGTAAAAGCTCCTGCTGTGAGCTGGAGAAACTCCTGACCAAAACACTGGGACTGCGCTGTAAAACTTCTGTGCGTCTGTTAAAGGTATGCGCTGTACATTCCTGTTTGCTAACCGTTTGGGTTTTGTTTTTTTATTTTTGCATGGTGGCGGAGCAGTGAAGCGATTTAAAAAAATGCACCTTACGGCCGATGGCTGCAAAGCCCTTGCACAGAGCGCCGAAGGTTTGTCCTCCCTGACGCAGCCCTTGATTCAAAGGCTAAGCAGCAGAGATGCCAACAGGGGCCTCCAACCCACCCAGCGGATGAGGAGACAACAGGGAGGTATGCTGTTTGTAAATGCTCTGAAGCCTGAGGGATTTGGGGAAGAAAAATGTCAATAGGGTGGTGGCACAAAAGAGTTTGGGGTCATCCATCATCAGACTCGTGCTAATGGAGGGTAATGCCAGGCAAGGTGAATTTAAATGGGACTCAGACATTAGTAAGACAGCTTTTTTTTTTTTTTTTAAGCAGTGCCTTGCAAATGAGACTTCTTTAAGCTATACCTTCATGGGCATCCAGAAATGAAATGCGTTAAAATCAGCAGTAGCTGCTTCCGATTTCTTTTTCCCAAGTTTCCTTTTAGATAACTCAGGATATGTTGCAGACTAGGAGCAGGACAGAATGAATACTCTTGGTGGTGATAAGTTTAGTCAGTGGGCTACATGGACTGTCTGGCTGTCAGAGAAGGGAGAGGATGCCGAGAGCAGTCTCTTTCCAAGTTTCAGTTTCCTTTTTGGTCTCCAGTGCTTTCTGGCCTTGCAGCCAGGAAGTATCTGGCAAGTAATGGCTGTTTATCCTCTTAAAAGCCTCAGTCTCTCTTATCCTGTGGTAGGAGCAGCCCGATACAGACGTGGTGCTGTGATCTTCTCATGGTGCAGAGCAGTAGTCAAACCCGTTTCTAAAATCTTCGTTTGCTTCTTGTTCACCGGGTTGAGAACAATAAACCGCTGGGAGCCCAGCCTCAGCCTCTGAGGCACACCACAACACCTTGAGTCTTGGATTTTGTTTCCTTCCTATTTCTGTTTCTTTGACTCGTGGAGATATCTCCCATGAAGTTCAATGTGCAGCTGTGTTTCTGTTTCACACGTGTCCACTGTATTATGTTAGCTGAGGATCATTGACCTGAGGGTTGTTAATGCAGAGCGTGTCTTTTCCTAGAAGCTGGTGGAGCTGTCGGACATAGCCTGACGGTGCCCAGGTTATGTGGACTTGTGGTGGTTTCACCCAGCTAAACAGCCGACCTCCACCACAACTGCTCGCTCACTCCCCCTCCTCAAACGGGGAGAAAATACGATGGACAAGGGCTTAAGGGTTGAGATAAGGACAAGCAAGTTACTCACTAATTGTTGTCACGGAAAAAACAGACTCAACATAGGGAGATTAGTATAATTTATTACTATCACTAGCAAACTAGAGCAGTGAGAAACTAAAAGCAAACTAAAACCACCTTCCCCCCACCCACCCTCTGCTACCTCCTCCCCCCGAGCGGTGCAGGGGAACGGGGAATGGGGGCTGCGCTCAGCCCATATCTCTGCGTCTGTGCTGCTCCTTCGTGGTCACTCTCTNCCGGATCACCTGCTCCTGCGTGGGCTCCTCTCCACGGGCTGCAGCTCCGGCCCGGAGTCTGCTCTTGGGGGCTCTCCATGGGCTGCAGCCTCCTGCAGGCCACATCCACCTGCTCCTCCGTGGGCTCCTCCACGGGCTGCAGCGTGGAGATCTGCTCCATGTGGTACCCCACGGGCTGCAGGGGGACAGCCTGCTCCACCATGGGCCTCACCACGGGCTGCAGGGGAACTTCTGCTGCGGCGCCTGGAGCACCTCCTGCCTCCTTCTGCACTGACCCTGATGTCTGCAGGGCTGTTCCTCACTCCTCTCTCTCCCAGCTGCTGTTGCACAGCAGTTTTTTCCCCTTCTTAAATCTGCTCTCCCAGAGGCGCAAACAACATCGCTCATTGGTTCAGGTCTGGCCAGCGGTGGGTCCCTTTTGGAGCCGGCTGGAGCTGGCTCTTACCCGACATGGGGCAGCTTCTGGAATCTTCTCACAGAAGCCACCCCTGTGGCCCCCCTGCTACCAAACCTTTACCACGTAAACCCAATACAGGACTGTGCAAAAAAAATGAATGTGGTTCTGTTGATTTCCATGAGTTGACAGAGAAGCAACCTGAAGCCAGACAGTTCACCTGTAATAAATTCATATATCTGTGAGTTGTGGAAATAAGTACCACCTCACACAACCTCTGGTTTCCTTGTTAGTTCAGTTAGGAGCAATGTGCTTTGCACTGTTTCCGTTGACTTCACTAATATTTTTCCTCTTTCTGTAGGCCAAGGGCAGCAGAAGAACATCACTGATTACTTCAGGATCTCTCAGACGCAGCAAGTAGGTGCCGGTGGGACAAAGAACATAAGAGTCAAGGAAGAGCCTCTAGATCCTATCTTCACTGAAGCTGATGAGTCTTTCAGCAGTGTCTCCACTGTGATGGAGACCAGTAGTGATTCCTCCTCCGTTCTGAAGGACAAGGACCTCATATCAGCTCCCAGGAAAAGATCCAGAAAACGGCCTCAGTCCACCACAGCTGCAGGCAGTCACAGGATAGAGCATGATTTGTGGGGTGAGCCTGAGAAGAAGCCAATGGTGATGCATTCTGAGCACGGCCAAATTGAGCAAGAACTTGATGATATAGAAATTGAACCAATCCCTGATGCACACTATGGACTCCTGGGGACTCGGAACTGGGAGGTGCCTCAAGGAAGTATTGAAGATCTACCTGCTGAAGTCCTGAGGAGCATCTTTGCTTTCCTACCAGTGGCTGATCTGTATCAGAGCCTGAGCCTGGTGTGTCGCTGCTGGAGGGATATAGTCAGTGATCCGCTGGTAAGGACTGCTGTGATATTGATTTGAGCCTGTCCCTTCTCTTACTGCTCTGTTTTTCTCAGTCTTGTGGCTGCACATGTTGCTGTAGGAGCATCCCTGTTGTGTCTGTCTCTCCTTGTTCCTTTAAATCCTGTTATTATTCCCTAATGCCCACATCCTTTCTTATTAAATCTTTTGTCATTTTTTGGCCTTTGGGACTACAGTGAATACCTCCTCAGGTGACAGGCTCAATAGTGGGGTAACTTTTCTTCATGCATTCTTCCCATACATGGAAAGAACATCCTGTAAGACTGCCCCAAATCGCCTTTCACTCTTTTCCTTGCAGCTTTTTTTTCTGACAGGGATTATGCAGGAAATTCTGGCTACCAGACTGGGCCATGTCCTTTCGCAGCCGGTGTACATCAACGTCCCCAGCCTGTGTGCGTGTCTGTGTGTGTGGTGTCCATTGTAGTTAAATAGTTTCAAGGGAACCACCTTTAACACTGTGTTTATGGAGCTTGGTTCGTCTGCAATCAATGCCCTCACAATACAAACAGTCGTGAACCCACTGGCCGTTGTTTTGGCTGCAGTGAGGATCTCTGTGTTTCAGTTAAAGGTGGCTCAGAGACAGTTGGCACCACTCAACTCGCTCACCGTTCACACTGGAAACCCCCAGCTTGTATAAAAAGGCTGTCCCAGCCTCATTCAGAGAGGTGGGGAACTAATCGCAGCCCAAATTTTTGTGGGGTGCCAAGTTCTTGTTCATGTCCTTCTGATAAATTTGAATGCACAAGGTTAGACGCCATGCAGGAGGTGTCCTGCAGTCATTGCTTTCTCAGCACAGCGTGCGCACTCTGAGCCTGAATGTCTAGCGAGATGCGTAGAAAATGCGTGCATTGACTGCTCGTTGTGCTCAAGTCCTCTCCCAAGTCTGCTCTTCACTTTGTAACACAGCCTAAAAGGCGTCGCCCTGTCAGTTTTTACTGAAGAAGTCCAAGCTGCAGGCTGTGGGAGTGTAGGGCTTCATGGGCACACAGATTTTAAGCGCTCACATCCCTCTCAGAGCAAATCTCTACAATGGTGCTGAAAATATCCTTGTTCCTTTAACTCTCTGACATTTGAAACTGAACCAATGTCACCCTGTTCCCATAATTCTAGAAAAAACAGCCTTTTATAGACATGTTGGCAGGCCATGAGGAACAAGTCCTTCTCTTTCCTCTTTCCCTCCCCATCTCATGCTAGGTGCCTGTTTCCATCTAGCTACAGTGACTTTTTGAAATGTGTCTTCTTTGGAAGCCATGTTGATTAGCTTTTTGCCAGAAGAAACCTAGTTTCCAGAGCTCTGAGATGAATGGTGGTGGTATATGTTTCACATTCTAGTTCATCCCTTGGAAAAAGCTGTACCATCGGTACCTGATGAAGGAGGAGATGGCCCTGCGCAGAGTTGAACAAGTCTTGCAGGATTTTGCCATAACAAAGGAGCATGAAGGATGCGTCTTGGGGCTGATCAGGTGAGTCCACTTCAGCACTTGACTTTGTAGTTGTAGATCCTCAGACTGTCTTTGCTTTGGGTCTTCTCCCATTTTATCCTGTGAATTGCCAGAAGAGAAACAGGTTTGTCTTCTAAACAGGTAGGAGATCTACAGAAAGATGAGGAAGGAGGACTTATTTTAACATTAGAAGTCACCAGTGGTATTATAGAGTTAGGCAAAAAAAGCCACCCTCTTCCTCTTCTTTGTTCTCTCTGGAGCGCCTGATGTATGAGTAGAGGATGAAGCCAGGAGAAGAGAAGGTGGAGAGGGGGTCTAATTGCTCTCTTCCCCTGCCTAATGAGGGGCTGTAGAGGACATGATGGCAGACTCTTCTTGCAGGTGCACAGGGAGAGGACAAGAGGCAGTGGGCGCAAGTTACAGCACAGGAAATCCAGTTAGATATTAGGAGAGTGGTCAGGCACTGGCCCAGAGAGGTGGACCTGCTTTGAGCAGATGGCTTTCCAGGGGCCCTGCTACAGTTTCCCTACAGGTAAGGTTTATTTCAACCACTTTATGTTGAGAATTGACAAAAATAACTGCCAGTTTACTGCCACAGAGCCACTGAGGCAGCCAGAGGAGGTTGGGTGGAGTGCTGTGCGATGTGGGCGCACCAGCCTCCATCGAGGGGCAACGGTGGACACTGGTAGTCGGTGGTGTGGGCATGAGCTACTCCAGTACTTGGTCTCATGGCCAATATCTACGCAGAGAAGATGTAACCTTACAGTTTAACCAGAGGAAGACGAGCACTGATTTTGATGGCAAGTGGAAAGTGATGGGTAAATGAGAGGCTGCAAAGCCTGGGGCAGGGACAGCTTTGAACGGGTGTCTGAGGAGATGGAGAAGCCAACAACAGAGCGGAAGAGGGGCCAGAAGAACAGTCTGGGCACTGGCCTTTTGAGTTGGATGGTGTTGCCTCTTGGAGAGCAGGGAGATGGTTGTTGCACCAACGGAAGAAAGATGTGAGGAGGCCCTGAGCAAGAGGGTGTTAGCAAGCAGCTGCAAGCTTTCCACAGGCTGGATTTGGAGATAGGTTGGGTACAGCAATTGAGAGAAGCTGGCAGAAGCTCCAAGACAAGTTGACAAAATCAAACCGTCACTTTCTGCCTTCTGGGAGCCTGACAACAAGCTTGGGAGAAGCTGTGATTTGGTTGCTTCCTGTAGGGTGACTACGCTGGAGAGTGAGACTCAATTTAAGCGTCCCTTTTAGCGTCCCTTCCACTTACATTTCGGGATCTGTCATGTCACTACTGCTTTTCCGTCTCCTGATCAGCCAGGGTCTCAGAGAGGCTCAGCATCTCCTGGATTTAGCTAAAATACAAATATTTCATGGAAGGCGTGAGATTTGAGCTCCTCTTCCTGATCCCTCCCATCTCCAATGTATTTTCATCTTTTCCTTTTCTGAAAGACTGTTTTCCTGGACCAGCACTGACTATCAGCCAGAGCTCAGCAGCAAGCCCAAGCTGAGTCCCTGATAAGAGCAAGTGCTCTGTTCAGATATCTGTAGACTAGAGAGCAACTTTGTATGGCAGTTAAATGATACAAGAGTCAAATTGGCTTAAGAGCAAGGTGGATCTGTCTTCTGGAAGGAGACTTTGAGACAGCCAAGAGGAACTTGCAGACTAAGGGCTTGATGCAGCAAAATATTTAAGTTCATGTCCATGTAACAGAACTGTGAATTGCTTGTCTACATGGCTCTAGGCACAATAACAGGTTAGAAATCCAAGTTCAGCATCTTGCAGCCTCACCGCTGAGCTCAAATATGTGGCCACACAGCAAGGTGTAGTTATGCTTACTGCAGCCTGGCTGATGGTAGAATCATAGAATCATTTACGTTGAAAAAGACCCATAAGATCATCGAGTCCAACCGTCAGCTAACTCTACCAAGGCCACCACTCAACCATGTCCCTAAGCACCATGTCCACACGTGTCTTAAATACCTCCAGGGATGGCGACTCCACAACTTCCTTGGGCAGCCTGTTCCAATGCCTGACCATTCTTTCTGTGCAGGAATTCTTCCTGACATCTAATCTAAACCTCCTGTGGCACAACTCGAGGTCGTGGTACGTAGAACTTAGAAATACAAAAGCTCAGGTCAATTGCCTTAATACATTGCATCATTCAATGCCCGTGGGTATCCAAAATGATGGTGGGTATTCCTCAGGGCCTGCAGCACATCATCTTCTTGGTTTGTGAGACGACACAGGATACTAAATGGCACTCAGCAGCTGTGTTTAGGGAGTTGGACTAAGCCCTGGCATTGAAGGAGGGTGAAAAACAAGCTCACAACACTGGACTTCAGGAGAGCAGACTTTGGCCTCTTTAAAGATCTGATTGAGAGAGTCCCGTGGGATAAGGCACTGGAGGGAAGAGGGGCCTAAGAAAGCTGGTTAATATTCAAGAATCGCCTCCTCCAAGCTCAAGAGCAGTCTGTTCCAGTGAATAGGAAGGCAGGCACAAATGCCAGGAGGCCTGCTTGGATGAACAGGGAGCTCCTGACCAAACTCAAACACAAAATGGAAGCACACTGAGGGTGGAAGCAGCGATGGGTAACCTGGGAGGAATACAGAGACATCGTTCAAGCATCCAGGGATGAGGTTAGGAAAGCCAAAGCGCAACTGTAACTGAATCTAACCAGAGATATCAAAGACAACAAGAAGGACTTCTTTAAAGACGTTGGTGACAGAAAGAAGACTGGGGAAAATGTAGACCCACTGCTGAATGACATGGGGGAGCTGGTGACACAGGAGATGGAGAAGGCCGAGGTACTGAATGCCTTCTTCACCTTGGTCTTCACTAGCAAGATCAGCCCCCAGGAATCTCAGGTCCCAGAAACCAGGGGGAAAATGTGGAGCAAGGAAGATGTGCCCTTGTCATTGCAAGGCCACTCTCAATAATCTGTGATCGATCTTGGTGACTGGGACAAGTGCCTGAAGACTGGAAGAAAGCAGATGTCATTCCTGCCTTCAGGAAGGGCAGGAAGGGAACCCCGGGAACGCCGGGCCAGTCAGCTTCACCTCCATCCCTGGGAAGGTGCTGGAGCAGCTCATCCTGGGAACAATTTCCAGACATGATGGACAAGAAAGACATCAATCAGCTTGGATTCGCCAAGGGGAATGGGTGGTTGGAGAGCACAGTTATCTGCTCAAGCAGGGCTCCGAAGGATCAGAAGTATCTCACCTTGCCTGTTTCTTCCCCTTTGCTGAGAGCTCAGGTAACGAGCTTGGATGCAAACAGCTGCAAGATGAATCCCCACCTAAAAAAACAGTGTTCTGCTTTGGAGAGGGCATTTTACTGTAAAGTTACTTGATGAGGCTTATTTACAAATGCTGCTGTTCCCGTTCTGTGCAGGTGCGTATCTGCCATTCCCACCAGCTGGAAGGTAGATCCCAGTGCAGTTCTCCAGTGTTTGAGGAGTCATCACCTCTTCTCAAAGGCTGAAGTCTGCGTCGCGAGCAAACTGCCACACTTACACAGCAGGACAGGGGTAGGTTTAACTGTTATTCCTCTCGTTCATACCCAACAACTGCTGGTTCTTTGAGGTTATATCTGCCCTCTCACATCTGGTTTTCCCTTTGGAGTTTTACTCTGTACTGTTCAGGGTGACTAAAGAGAATTTAACTATTCATCACAGCATAAGTGTTTTTTCAGTTTGAAGCAGGGTTTCCCTGCTTCTGAAAGTTCAAAGCTTTTTGCTCAGTCTTCCTTGTCATTCCCTGTACCAGCCTGAGAACACGTGGGCCATAATCGCAGCTATGGTGCTTTTCTCTGACGGCGTCCGCGACATCCAAAAGCTGATGGCATGTCTGCAAAGACCCTGCTCTACCCTCGCCATTGTGGACGTCACTGAGACGCTTTACTGCATAGCCACACTGCTGTATGCAATGAGAGAGAAGAACATTGCCATCACTAACAGGTAAGGAGTGGAGAGATGCTTCCTGCCTGCCTGCCCCTTTCAAGGCATGGCAGTATGTAATATATGCAGTGAATATATGCTCCTGAGCAATCATATTTCTGTTGGTTGGGGCTCTCCAGTTCCTTGGTGCATGCAGTTTCTCAGGAACATCGTGTACAACCATAGCTTTCTGCAGGAATGCTTGGGAGCATTGCCTTTAGATTTGCTTTAATTCCTAGACTGTTTCATAGTCCACTTGTTTTTCAGAAGGTAGTGTTCAAGAAAAATAACTTTTTTCAGAAACAAAAGCAGGTTTCAAAGCAACTGTAGAAACTTTCTGCTTAGAAATAGATATGTATCGGTTAAAACGACTTAATGCAGTTACCACCTTCCTGAGACTGGTTACTCATTTCACTCCTCTTAAATGGCACTAGAAGTCCCCTGGCCCCTCAGTGCCTGTGAACAGTGGTCCATTCTGTGCCTTTTGGTCACAGACGTGCCTGGTAATGCGGGTAAGAGCCCACAGGTTGCTTCAGAATTGCAGCAAGGATGAGGTAAGGATTAAGGACACACATAAATTCATGTAAGAAGACTGGAAAGGAACTGCACTGGAAAATAAATCTATAGCCAGAAAGAAGACAGTTCTTTAAGTTGCCTTCTGCAAGATATAGTCCAGCCTGTGTTAGATACAGGAGGAGTTCATTCTGTGCTTAACCACGGGCCATGTGCTCATGCAAAGAACCAGGGAAATCAGGATGCTTGTTTCGCCTGTCAGTGACTGCTAATTGCTGGCTAAGATCATTAACTTGAGTAAACGTCTGCTGAAGATGTGGCAGACAAGAGGGTGTCTCTCACCTCTGGTCAGTCACCCATGTCCCATCTCCATCTCCCTGAACAACCTAGACTAGCAGAAATATAAATGACCACCTCTTTTCTGACATTATCTCTTCAAACCACGATACGTTTGTGATTTAGGCCGTAAGGAGGAAAAATGTCCTCAAGGAACCGTCTTGTACCTATTTGTAGCTCCTAGAGCAACCAGTGAGTCTGAGCATGCAGGTCACCTAATGTGAGACACAAAGTCTGTCCCGGAGTCTGGCCCAGGGTGGCCAGGAACAAAGCTGCACTAAAAGAGGTTAAACCTACAGTACTGTCAACCCTGACATAGGACAGTGAACTTGGAGGGAAGTTAATTTAAAGCCATGGAGTTGCTATGCTCCTCTCTTTGCAGTAACAAAGCCCAGTGAAGCATTATCAGGTCTAACACATTTGTATAAAATAATTATAAGACAGTTACCGAACCTGATTCACTTTAGAGGTCTAAACTAGCCCCAAATTCTCTCTCAGGCTGCCCCAGACTCTATTGCTGATAGTGGTGTAGAACACAAGGATCCTGCGGACTCTTGGTTCCAGGTCATATTGGTGTAACAGACCCTGAAACACAAACTTTGTAAACCCCAAGCAGGAGTAAGGGAGAGGCCACAAACAGAGCTCCCCCCGCAGTGCCTTTGCGGTTACTTTTGAAGGTATAACTAACTGCCTTTTGAAATACTAACATTGTCTTTGCAGCTCACTAAGCACTCACTGGAGCCTGCCTCCTGCACTTTGTTCCAGCATTGTCTCTGATCTTCATGCCCGATGCACTGGGGTGTCCTCAGTGCTGCACGGTGCAAGCAGCAGAAAAATTTCTAATGAGCTTAGACAGAAAAGCTGTTGGCAGGCTGCAGCCCGCAGCATTTCAGAGCCTTTGTCTTGCTGGGCTCCTTGTCCTCGTTCCATTGGCAGTTAGTTTTATTCCCTTCAGAAAGGAGTTGGGGTCCCCTCAACCAGATGCAGGTACTTTTTTGGAAAAGATGGCTTGCTTGGGCTTAGTGCCCAAGCACAAAGTAGCTGGAAGTATTCAAGATGTTGGCATCTTTCAGGTGGCTGCAGAAGTTTAATTTGTTATTGATGATTTTGATGAATCAGTGATAGATTCCCTTTTTTCCTTTCTACCAGGATCCACTACAATATTTTCTACTGCTTGTATCTGATGGAAAATGCTTCTGTAACTACGCCACAGATGGTACAAGAGGAAACACTGTCTTCACGCTGCAGACAGGACTTCTGGTCCAGGTAATATTATAGGCGATCCAAGCAGTACACCTAAGTATGCATGTCACTGGTGGAATGGTAAACCTTGGATGTGAAGCAAACATCTCATGGCAAAGCCTAGATGACAAGACTCCAAGATTCTTAAGGATTACTACAAAACCTTATTCTACTCCTTCCTGAATTCTTTGAGGAAAACCAGAAGCAGACCTTAAATCTGTAAAAATTAAAGCACTAAATTTAGAAGTTTTTCTTCACTGATGGGACTATGTGTTGGTGGAACAGAGTGATGGCTGCTGAAATTTTGCAGAGCCTTAATCACCCCTAAATACCCTCCCCAAACATGTTTCTCCCTATGGATAAGAAGCTTTGGCAAGAGAGCAGAGTGCCTGCTTTAATTTTAACAGCCAGTTCCTCTAGAAATGCAAGCTGCAGTCATCCAAAAAGGGGGCTGGCTTGCTGGTCATGTTACTGTAGTGCAAGTAACGTGGAGGTTCATCTATGAACACTACTTTCTGTGAATGGGAGGAAGGAGGATACCAGCTGCAGGATATTGATTCAACTCCTGTTTTCTGGATCCCGTTGGATAACTGTTATTTTATTAACTGTTACATATATAGCTGCTATAAATTATCACTGGTTGGCAGCTTGCTACCTAGAAAGGAAGGGCAGTTAGGAGTGAAACACTTCTGTGGCCTGCAGAGAGTCAGGCTTGATTCCCCTTCTGTTGCAGTTATCCTGGGCTGAGTCACTTAGCGTCCTTGTCCTCGTCCACAGTAATGCTTTCCTCCCTCCCAGGGGTCTAGCAAAGATAAATCCACTAAAATCACTGATGATCTGAGGTACAGCAGTGATAGAGGCCATAGTGGAAAAAAAATGAAAGGTGAACAGATGTTGGGTTCCATTGCTTCTTGGTTTCCCAGCCCTTTCACTCTACTCTTTCCTTTTTAAGTGTTTTTTTCTGAGCAGAAATTTGTCTGTTCAATAAAAAATGAGTCCTGGGGGCAGCCAGCTTACTGTCAGCTGTGAAATGACAAGGATAATTTAAGAAGGCTTTCCACCCTTACAGATCCTTTGGGGGAGGACCCTGTGAGAAGAGATGGCTCATGCTGTTGGCTGATGACAGGTTTCACACCTTTATGAATAAAACAATTGCACTCCACCTGGAAGTGCTGAATGCCCTTCTAAATATTAACCAAAGCTCTCAACTCCCATGGGAGGCAGGGATAATTGATGTCCTACACTGAGGAATCCAAGAACAATTTAAGATACACGCTCCCAAAAGCAACAAAACACCCCAAACCCAAATTGCTGTTTGTTTTCAATGAGCCTAAGCCAACTAGGTGCCAAATACATTTTGAAAGCATGGCTTAGGGCCCTTGAGAAGACCTTTTCCTGTGTAACCTTCCCCAAGGTTTATTTTTTGTTTTTGCTCTCTCCAGTCTTTTCTTATTCTGAGTAAGGTACTGCTTTTCTCATTTGCACAATGACCAAGTTGCTCCAGTGCCACCTTGCTGCTTGTGGGATGGGATAAATCATTCATGGGTTTTCTTCTGCTGTTAGTTGATTTGTTTATGTGGTAGGATTTTTCTTCTTAATTCATTTTGTTCCTTTGGTTTTTTTTCTTTCTGTTTTTTAGTAGTTTGTCTGAAGTGAAACTGACCCATGAACAGCAAAGGATTTTGAGTCACAAAATTGAGCGTGGTCAAATAGTGAAAATTATGGCATTTGCAGGTAAGAGCCAATAATTATGCTCTAAGAATAAGTGCATAGCCTCTAATTCTGCGCCTTCCCTCCCTGCTGCTTCTGTCTGAGGAACAATGTGGATGTCAGGGGATCAGCCTTACTTTTAATCACTACAAAAATCAGAACAAGCTTTTGCAGAGGAACAGGAATGGTGGTTACCACCATGCAAGCTGGTTAAATGTCGTGTTGGGGCCCAAAGCTGGAAACAAGTGTTTGGACACTGTTGATGACTGCCCAGAGAAGGTTGTCAGGGAAGCCAGGAGAGGAGAAGCGACTCTCCATGTGTTGCTTAGTCTTGTGCTGAGCCTGTTTCACAGTGTTATTGTCTGCAGGCCACTAGACGGAGTTGCTCTTACTTGATTAGATGTAGCATCCTCGTAGGAGCAACACAAGCCAAGAAGTCATCTACACTTGCGCTCTGTTTTGAAAAGGGGAATTGCGTAAAGCCAAGGAAGCCTATTTAAAAAGAAAGGCAAAAGTAAATCATCTCACTTCGCCTACAGAGAGTTTCCTTTAAAGACACCATGCTGGGGGCTCAGAGCTAATGCACGTTCTCTGCCAAGTTACACATGCTAAACAGCACGGTACAGAAGCCGCTGTTGGCGGTTTCTTAATGTCCGTACAAAGTCACCATGTCCAAAGGACGAAAATGGGAACGTTCGTGAACTCTTGACAGGTTGCATGTAACCGCAACAAGGCAGAGCAGAAAAAGACCTTGAGGAGCTGCTGGCAAAAAGTGTAAAGCCTCAACCCTTCTCCAAACATGTGGATGAAGATCCTTGCCAAAGCATCTGTTAGCTAAATGCAATGTAAACGATGCCTTAGAGTGAATGATACCATGGCAGAAAAGCTGGGTCTGTTTCTGCATCTGTGTTCCGTGTAGAAGGTCTTAGAAGCACCAGCTTCAGATTCTTCTCAAGGCAGTCCACCAGAGGTTCGGTGTCACGTTCACGTGAGAAATGTGGTGGATGAAATATGCTTTGGTACTGTTCGTTTCATGGTCTGGGCTGCATCACCCAAGAGATAGAAAGGAACTCATGAATCATTCCAAAGAGCAATTTTAACATTTCATTTACCAAGCTGTCTCTCAAGGGAACCAGTATTTTCCCGTGTGCTCAGAATTCTAGAATGTTGGGTGACAAAATGATTATTTTTTTAAGCTTTTTGGCTGCAGAATGTAATTTTTCAAAACTGCTCCGCTCCACAGCTTCTGCTGATTTCATTTGAGTCGGTGAATGAATTCCTATTAGCTGCAAATAGCCCTGCTGTGCCGTTAGGACAGTAGTGGAGGGGGAAGGTAAAGCTCATAAAAGGTTTGCAGGTTCATTCATTCCTGACTGTGGATGGTTTTTGGTTCTCTCCTCTGTTCTTCAGGTACAGGAAAGACCTCAACTTTGGCCAAGTACGCAGAGAAGTTTGCTGACCTCAGTTTCCTTTACGTGACGTTTAACAAAGCTGTTGCAGAGAGGGGAAAGTACATCTTCCCCAGAAATGTTACATGCAAGACTTTCCATTCGTTAGCATTTGGAAGTGTCGGCAAATAGTGAGTGGGGATTTTCAATTCCTTTGCTGAAGGCAGGGGAGAAGGGAAGACATGGCAGGAAAGGAAGGTCTGGTTGTGAAGTAAGCCTCCAGGACTTGAGGAAGCAAACATAATGGGGGAAACACTTGATTTCTTTCACCTACCAAGCCAGACTCTGATTTACAGTTTCCAAAGTCTCTCAGGTTGGATGGGTCAGTGATTTTAGCATCCACGTGAGCCTGGGGAAACAGACTCATTTCCCAGCTCTGGCACAGACTGTGCTGATGTAAGTCCCATAGCTGTTTTGGGGTGGTTCATCCTGTCTGTGTTTGTGGCCAAGGAGCACTTCACAGGGAGATAGAAAGCCACTGAGAATGGTTTTTTTTTCCCCTTTCTGGCCAAATTTTCTTGCCTTGCACTTCAGTGGCACAGTCATTCTAAACTCTGCTTTTCTTCAGCAGGGATGGTTTTTATAACCTGAGTTGTTCTAATGATTCAGTTTCCAGCACCACCAGCAATTGTGTTGGTGCATCTATGCTTCAGACAGAAGGGAAAATGAGCCACAACACAGAAGAGGAGAGTAATCCTCTTGCCTGGCTCTGAAAACAATCTGTAATTGCAGGGGTGAATGATGGGAATACCTCTCTGGATTGACATTTCATCTATAAAAATCTGTAAAATGAACAAGTTTGTGCTTCCATCAGGAATATAGTGAGGATAAGTAGGTGCAGATTTTTAAGATGTTCTATTATTAGGTCAAAATGGGGTATATAAAACAGCTTCTGTGACTGTTAGTGTGCAACACAAGCTAGATTTTCCAGTAGGCTTTTCGTGTGTTTCAATATCTCTCACTAATTTTTTGTCATCTGTGGCACAGCTATAAAGAAAAAGGCAAGCTGAACTTCTCTAAGCTGTCGGCTTATTCCGTGAGTTTCCTTATCCAGAACCGTGAGGGACAATCTCTGTTCATAAGAGGGAAAACAGTCTCGCAGACCCTCGAGAACTTTTTTGCCTCTTCAGATGAAGAGATCTGTGAAGAGCACACTCCTATTTGGTTCAAAAACACCCATGGAGAGAGAAAACTTGTCAGCCAAGTAGAAAAGGAAGTAAGTATCTGTGATGAAAGAAGAGTTGGGCTGCAAGGTCTTGAATATATCTGTAGGGGCTGTAGTCTACTGACTGTAGTCATCCCATGTCTCTCATAGTTCACGGGTATTCATGCTTCAGCTGTAAGCACTGACAGTCAAACAATGTTTTTCTTCTGGTGATGAATCCAAAGGAACTGGGGCCTGATCACTCGAACAGCTGTTTTTTAGAGAGGAGATTTACAGCTGTTGCTGCTCAGTGCAATTGTTTCTTTCCTGCAAGGAAAAAAGAGAAGAGAAGAGACTGTATATATTTATATCAGTGCCTGAGCAGCATTATCATATTAATGTGAAGCCAATAAATATTTTTGCTGTCATTTCGATATGCAAAGCCAAACCCAAACATTCTGGTCTGGAGTACAAACATCTTAACAACCCTTAAAGGACTGACAGTGCAGACAACATGGGCTGGAGTTGTGGAGAAAATGACATGCATTGATCAAATTTTATTGCAGTGCAATAAAATGCATTGATCACATCTGATCAGATCCAGCCCAGCTGGCAGAAATGCAATCTGCAGTTGTTACTGCTGGCAGGGAATGAATTGACAGCCTCCAAATTTAAATACCTGTAAGCACCTCGCGAGCTGTGCAGAGAAGCCAAAATAAACACAATGTCTGTGTTAGCGTACAGAAGTTAGGGGGTCTTGTATTATATTATACTCCCCATCACTACAAGAAGGACATCGAGGTGCTGGAGCGTGTCCAAAGAAGGGCAGCGAAGGTGGTGAGGGGTCTGGAGAACAAGTCCTGTGAGGAGCGGCTGAGGGAGCTGGGGTTGTTTAGCCTGGAGAAGAGGGGGCTCAGGGGGGACCTTATCGCTCTCTACAGCTACCTTAAGGGAGGCTGCAGCCAGGTGGGGGTCGGTCTCTTCTCCCAAGCAACAAGTGCTAAGACGAGGAAATGGCCTCAAGTTGCGCCAGGGGAGGTTTAGGTTGGATATTAGGAAACATTTCTTCACTGAAAGGGTTGTGAAGCATTAGAACAGGCTGCCCAGGGAAATAGTTGAGTCACCATCCCTGGAGGTCTTCAAAAGACGGGTAGATGTGGTGCTTAGGGACATGGTTTAGTGGTAGACTTGGCAGTGCTGGGTTAACGATTGGACTGGATGATCTTAGAGGTCTTTTCCAACCTCAATGATTCCATGATTCTGTGAATTCTATACTGTCCTAATAGCTGGGCCAAAGAAATGTTCTTTCCAGGGGGCTGCAGCTGGAAAAAGACTACTTTGGGGAGAGGTTAATGGTCATGAAACAAAAGAGAAATGGGAGGAGAAAGGCTTCAGAGAATTAGACCTGGACAGGTTATGTTTTAAGCCAGCGTGAAAAGTTTAATTAGGAAGTTGTCTGGAAGGAGGGGAGGAATTTGGGAGGGGTATTGCATTTAAATGCTGCAAGCTCATGGCTTGCCTTTACCAGCTACTCTACCAATTCAAGGTCTGCTGTGCCTGAACTGTTTTTCTGCTCAAAGCAATCTAATCAGACCCGTCTGTTTTCTTTTTCTAGATCAACGTGGAAGAAGCAAAAGAGATATGGCGCAACATGAAGAATCTGGATGGAGATGTAGAGAAGAAATACAAGATAACTTGTGACGGTAAGAGAGTACAGATGTCAAATAACCTTCAGGTAAAGAGCAGTAATACAAAACTGAACAGATTTGTGCTTCTTACTTCTGGCTGTGTACCAGGAATAAGCTTCCGAAAGTATAAAATCCCTGTTTCACCTGCCACTAGCTCACCAGGGAGCCCAAAACAGGCCCAAAGGCGGGAGGTTTGTTTGTTTTTCCTGTTTGGCCTCAGAGGTTGGTGGAACTGTTCGTGTGTGATTGGCAGCAAAATCATGGAAATAATGCATCAGACAGAGGGCACATGAGTGCTAACAGACTGAGTGTTCCTTGCTAACAGCACATCCTTTGCTCTTGCTTCTTAGCATCTGTGAGATAGTGCCACAGGTGGCTTGTACTGGGGAAAATCTTCTTCCTTGTCATCTTCGTCATCTTCTTTGTGCATTAGGAGCTTTGGAGTCATCAGCATAGCTGCCTTCCTCCAGTGCAGTCAGGTTGTTTTTTTTATTTTATTTCATCCTTCACACAGCCAAAGAGGAACAAGCAGCATCTGGGAGCAACAGAATTTTGCAACCCTTCCAATTGTCATGCAACTTCCAAACATGGAGTAGGGCCGGTAGCTGCTTTTCTCAAGAGATCATGAGAAGAAAATGACCACTGTCATGCCTTGTTCTTTCTCTCAGGGTATTTGAAACTCTGGCAGCTCAGTAAGCCTCAGCTTTCAGGATATGATGCCATTTTTGTTGATGAAGCGCAGGACTGCACTCCAGGTGAGTGGTGACAGGAGACAGAGCTGCAGCCTTCCTCAGCGCTTTGCAGACAGCATGTTCCTGTGCTCAGGAGGGTGTGAGAAGTAGTGCAATTTAATAATTTCTGCCCTTCAACTGCAACATTATAATTGACCCTTTGCTTGGTCCCAGATCCTTGCAAATTCAGTAAAGCAGCTTGCATTAGGAGCAGGATACAGGAGAACATGTGCATCAGCAGAGGGACAGCAGCTTTTAAAAGCTTTGGGCATCCAGACTTGCCATCCAGCCCATTTTGCTATTGCTTTGCTTTAACAGCATAGCCGAGGACATGACTTACTGCAGGAGCAGAGAGATATTCAGTGTTTCCACTATCAGAAGAGCAGAGCTGCTCCATCCCAACCTGGAACAGCGTGCAGGTCTTGCCTGTTCCTTGCACCACCCTGGGGGTTCCTGAGTGTTGGGATTCAACCCAACAGACAGCTAAACACCACACAGCCCTTCGCTCACTTCCCCACTGCCCCCCAGCGGTGGGATGGGGTAGAAAATTGAAAACTGCAAGAGCTCAGGGGTTGAGATAGGGACAGTTTAATAAGAAAGGAAAAAAAAATAACAAAAAGAGTAAACAAAGCAGGCGATGCACAACGCATTTGCTCACCACCCACCGACTGACACCCAGCCAGTCCCGAGCAGCAGCAGCCCCCCAGCCAACCCTCCCAGTTTTATTGTTCAGCATGATGTCTTATGGTGTGGAATGTCCCTTTGGCCAGCTGGGGTCAGCTGTCCTGGCTGTGCCCCCCCTCCCCAGCTCCTTGTGCACCCCCAGCCTCCTCGCTGGCAGGGCAGCACGAGAAGCTGAAAAGTCCTTGGCTCTGTGTAAGCACTGCTCTGCAACAACTAAAACATCAGCGTGCTATCAGCATTAGTCTCGTCCTAAATCCAAAACACAGCACCGTACCAGCTGCTAGGAAGAAAATTAACTTTGTCCCAGCCGAAAGCAGGACACTGTGTCAAGTAGCAGAAAACTGTTTCTTTGCCAGGGATATGAGGAGTAGCTCTCTGTTGCAAAGCAGGTTGAGTTGGTTCTGCGAGGGGATCTTAGGGGACTGAATTCTGTGCTGAGGGACACAAGAATGGGGACAGAAGGTGGCTTGATCTTTTCAGCAGCTGTTAAATCTGCTCAAAGGCTTTGTCAGACCATCTCCCACTTGCACTCTTTGGAGACCTGGACTTGGGAGATTTAGCTATGGTTTCACAGCTGTGCATGATGCAAGCAGTTGCTCTGCCAGCATGACAGAGCCCCGGGCAGGCTGATTGAAGGGGACTGAAGGGCTTGCTGGGGTGTGCACTGAGTCAACACACACGTGCGCAGCATGTCCAGGTTGCTGGGTATAGGTGATGGATTTGTGCTGGCTTCACATGTGTGGGATTCAGATGCTGTGCAGTCCCAGCCCAGGAAAAATTGCTCAGACTAAAATAGTGGGAGGATGCTTGTAGAGCTCCCAGTGAGCTGCGCAATTCCCTTTGCTTCTCCCCAGCTTGCTTTCTCCTGCAGCTGTGTTGACCCCTTCTTAAATGCTGTGAGTCATCAGGAAAGAGATCTTGCCTCTGTACAGGCACAGGATAACGTACAGTTCACTCTTGCTTTATGAGCAGGCTCCCCTTTAATGCTCCAATGCTTTCCTGCAGCCATCGTGGATATTGTGCTGTCGCAGACATGTGGCGTAATCCTCGTAGGAGACCCTCACCAGCAGATCTATTCCTTCCGAGGTGCTGTCAATACCCTCTACACAGTGCCTCACACCCACATCTACTACCTGACCCAGGTAAGATGAGGGTCTGCTGCTATCTTTCTTTGGTCGGATCACAAATGCAGTGGAAAATGTTTCATGTCCTTGTTTAGAAGGCATCTCGCAGCCAGACTTCTTGAGTTCATCATCACGGCGTACTTGCTTCTCCTGGATTACTGGCATGCTCTTCAAACTCCACACCCACTGCAGCTTTCATTGGAGTGATCCCACCTTGTCATTAGGAAAGGCACATGGCTTGAAAAATGGGTAGTGGGGTACAGACCTTAGTATATGGCTCATTTCAAGAGCATCCAGTTTTCTGCGTTAGTTCTCAGCTCTGGCCGAGTTGACAGAGGCAGATATCCTCCCTGCTCATACTGTCAGTCCCACCAGCACCCCTTTGTCCATGATATCTCCTGCCCTATTTTTCTACCAAGGGCATAATTTTCATGAGCAGCTTCAGCTGATCTGAGTTTGCCATTGAAGAGAGCTCCCTCCTTGTTTCATCACAAGTGATGCTTGCGTTTTCAGGCTGGCTAATCTAACCTGCTGTTGTTCCAACTGAAAGCTCACCCTGATTAGTTTTTTGGCCTGATTAGTCATGCAGCCACACAATTTTCACAGCTGCCATAAGGGAGGAACCTTTAGGACTCCTTGCAGAATGAATCGGCTTAAAACAACACGACAGGTGCATTTAGGCTCTACTGCAGCCATCTCCTAAGCCAGAACTGCCACCAAAAAGCCTGTCCATCCAAGCTGCCTTTTCCCCGTTGTGTCATTACCAGCCTTGCCAAGGAGCAGCAGCCGGGGACAGGCACATAGAACAGGGACTGCCTTTATCTGCAGTGGCACGTCTTGTGACAACCTTGGGACCGGCTTCACATCACCTTGCTTGTGGAATTTTTTGGATAACAAGATTTTCCACTTCTCTTTGTGGGCAGGGGTGTTGTGCTCAGCCTTGGCACTGGCAGTTTTTAATCACAGCATTAGTGAAACTTCATTAGGGCTTTGAACCCGCAATGCTTTGACTGTTGGCCCCAGA
Organism: Chauna torquata; assembly: GCA_013399475.1. NCBI lineage: Eukaryota > Metazoa > Chordata > Aves > Anseriformes > Anhimidae > Chauna > Chauna torquata. The sequence continues at coordinate 111,701 of VXAL01002559.1, forward strand.
TCTATGGGATAGGAAACCCCAGGGAGCAGCCCCCAGCCCTGCTCCGCCGCTCCGGTCTGCCACCTCACCAGCAGCCCAGTGAAGTGGGGGAACTGGCTGATTTCTCACTGCCTCTAGTCCCTGCCCTGCCACAGGACAGATGTGCCGTGTCCCCTTAACGTACTGGGGAAGAGTCTTGGCAGTGTCAGCTGCTGGGAGGGAGAGGCTGGAAACCATCTTTTGCTCTTTGTGATAGTCCCATCTCACAGTACAGTTCCTGTCGCCTTGGGTGGGTGGCCAGGGTTTCTAAGGATAGCTGGGGTAGATTTGGGTGCTTTTTCTAAGAGAAATGTTGTCCAGAAGGTTGGTGGGAATTGTATACTTCATATATAGTAATACTTTTGTTGGTTATAGCAACTTCCTCTTTTCCTGCTTTCTATTTCCTTCCCTTTTCCACACAGAGTTTCAGATTTGGTCCTGAAATAGCTTATGTTGGAGCAACCGTTCTGGATGTCTGCAAGAGCATCAGGAATAAGACATTAGTGGGTGGAAACCAAGAGGGTAAGTTCTGTCGATGCACCACTCAGCTCAGTCAGCTCTGTTCAGTGCCTGGGAATTGCAGAGCTACCGCACAATAAACAAAGCATCTCAGGATTAATCCTGATTTATGGGGATCTTTGTTTTTTAAATATCTGCTTTCTAAGTGCCCTGGTTAACTCAGAATTTCTTTGTGCAGGTGATGTGAGAGGCAGCATGAAGGGGAAGATAACAATCTTGTCACGGAGCAATTTTAATGTGTTCGAGGACGCTGTGAAGCTTACTGGGAGAGAGAGGCAGATTAAAATACATGTGATTGGGGTAAGGGGAAGTTGCCAATGCATCTTTCACATCCCCAAGCCTGTCAGCACTTGTAGCAGCAACACCTACGTAGGTCTTGAAATAGGTATGGTTGATCTACTGTAGGCTGTAGCACTCAGGTGTAAAATTAATACTCAAGGAGAAAGTCTGTTTATTTGGAGCAGCTGTTCCTCAAATCTGTGCAAGCGTGGCTCCCTTTTTAGCCTCGTCTGTCTGTGCGGTGTTGCCTCCTATTTCATCAGGCTCAAATGAGATGGCAGCAGCTCCAGTCTGCTGGATGGGGCAGGGGAAGAGTGATACACAGCTGCAACAAGTCGCTGCAAGTATTTGCGTTAGATGGAGTACTGCTAACTGCCTTTGGCTGCTGGCAGTGGTGTAGTGATCCTGTATTAGGGAAATAAAAATCAGCAGTAATTGCAGGCTGAGTGTGAGCACCCTCCCCTTCTCTGCCAGCAAGGAAAGGCATTAGCTGTGCCCTGGAGAATAAACGTTTTTCAAGCTCTCTTGTGAGACAAAGACAGTGGTTGAAGCTGGAGGTGACCTTGGGGCTTGTAGATGCCACAGAGGGCTGTAATCATTCCTAATTTCCAGTCCTGTGGTGGTCTGGTCCTGGTCTCGATACACCCAGGAAGGCCTGGGTAAGCTGGTTCACCAGCCTTGGTGGTGAGGGGAGTTGGGATTTTCAGCAATGCTGAACGTTAACCCCTTGAGGGAGCAAAGCTAAGGCTGCACCCAGCTACCCTTCATCTTTCTCTGATTTCTTTCACTTCCATTTCACTTCTATTTCTGCATCAATTTGAATTCTAATGTTCTTCAAGCCATGTGCTTCTGGAGTAGTTCAGCATGTAGAAGATAAATGTATTTGCTAATAAATCTGAAACCGAATAAATTTGAGTCATTCTCATAGGGTCTTTATTAGAAACGGGTAAAATTCTAATCTTTTTAACTGTATGGGTGGAGATATCACCTCTGAAAGATTCACTGGAAAGTTCAGAGCGTTGTAGCTTCACAGTTCTGAGGTTTGCACTGAGTTTTCATCTGCAAAAAGCACCCATGTATCTGAAGCAGGAGCCTGGGTGTGCATGTCTGCAGAAATTCACATGCTTAAATTCCGGGGACATTTTAACAATGCTCCACATTTCAAAAGCCTCAGAAGAATCGTTAGTCTTTGAACTCTGAAACCTAGATAGCCTAGATAGCTATGATTTAATTTGAGATGTTGTTCTGCGCCTAGAAACGTAAAAGAACAAAGAGAATGAACAGCTGTCCTAGTGCTGAAAGTGTTTGAGGAAGAGCCTGGTCTTCTGAATTTTAGGCTGATATTTTAAGTTTTTCATCTTTTTTTTTTCTTTGCACTGGGAAGTTGCATGTTACAATCGAGGGGGTGTTTGAACTGAGTGCCCTGTAGCAAAATTTTTGTCTGTCTTTGCAGTTTGGAGTAAGAAGTGTAAGTTGAGACTGATGCTTCTTTTGATAGGACAAAAAAAAGGAATTTGGAAATAAGGGGGAAAAATACTTTCAGAAAGTAAATATTGCAAAAGCAAAGCATTTTGTTTTGGTTTACATTGAAACTAGGACATTTACGGGCAGTTTATCAATTTTTTCTTCATTGTGGTGGTCCATTGTTTCAGGAAAGAGGATGCAGTCATGTCTGGAGCTGGCTGTCCTGTGAAACAGCATGAAGTCAATAGGCTGGTAGCGTTTACAGCATAACAGACTTCTAAAGTTTGTTTTACAAGGCAATATGCAGCTATTAGAAGCTAAAATGACCAAAACATTAAACTTTTTTTTAGCGAAAGAGAAAACATTATAGAAATTATTTTCCCTCTGCATCTTCAGCATGTTTCCTTTATTCCCTCCCTCTTCACATCAATAACTACTGCTCCCTCTTGGCTTCTCTAGAAACTCTAGGCAGCACCTTTGCTTGTGTATATTAAGACAACTTGTTGTGGTTTTTTTGTGTAGGGGCTGGCCCGTTTTGGCCTGAGCAGAATTTATGATATTTGGAAGCTCAGTCAACCTGCGGATGAACGGAAAAAAGGTGAGTACATCCTCACCCTTCTTTCTGTGAGCCTCCCTACAGCAGCACTGATGTCTCAGTATTTGCTAGGGTGATGGAAGGCTTCTTGATGTTTTATTTTATATTTCCTCATGCAGTTATCTACAGCAAACCAACTTCCCAGTGGTGGTGTCGTAGGCTGTGCTATTTTGGTTTCTCGGCACCATGTGGCCTGGCTGGTGTTAATACCAGAAATGCAGAAATTGTGAGGTCTGTGCTATGCAGCCGTCCCCAGCTTCCCTGTGCCATGCCTTATCTTGAGTACAGGAAACCAATAAACTGATATAAGCTGATAGGCTGGGATTTTTTCCCTATTGTTTTCTGATTTGATTTCATTTTTTGTTTGTCAGAAGGCTTTTCCTGTTGCTTTTTGTTGTTGTTGTTATTGGTTCTTTTTTGTTTGTTTTAAATTGGGTTTGTTGAATCCTCTGTCACATGATTCCTTTTCTCTGGTGGGTATGATTTAGGAAGTGAATCATTCATTTAAAATCTCCCTCTGGCAGCAATTTATATGCATTGTTACGTACGGAGCACAGAGAAACAAAGGAGTTATTGAACTGCTGGGAGTGATTGATTATATTCATGTTGTTACTGGCTCTTCGGAATACGAGCTACTAGGAAAACTCCTTGCCATCTGGGTAAAAAGAGGGAATAATGCAGGTTTGAAGGGCCCTGGGGCTGTCTCTGGTCTGTGTCCCTGCTCTAGGCTCTGAAGTCCCATCAGAGCCTTTTCAGAGTGCTCAGAAGCTTTCCCCCCTCAATTTCCAAATATCCTTGGGGATGAAGGTTTTGCAGCCTTTCTAGGAGATGTACTCCTTAGCAACAGAAATGAGTGAGCTCAGTGAATGTTTGCCCGTTGCTCCCTCCTCAACTCCGTAAACTTCCACACCCTTCGTGGTATACCAGCTCTGCATCTCAAAGTGATGCTGCTTTGTGAGACTGCCCGCTCCACTGAGAGTATGGAGTTTTTGTAGTGTTTGGCATCAGTAAAGAGAAGATCCTGCATGAAAGGCACTCATCACAGCAGCAGCAGAGCGAGGAGTACATCCCAAACCCCTGCATCCCACAGCGGCAGTCCGTGCACCACCGCACACCTGCCTGCTGTAATATTTACTCTGAAGTTTTATTAGAAATAAAATCACCGTTTTATGTGGCTGTTGAATAAACATATGTCATCTGCTACTTTATCTTCAGCAAACCTTGTCATAAATGACTCCTTTATCAAAAGATGGGAAGAAACTGAGGGCTTCATTGGTTTAAGGGAATACGCAGAGCGCATCGATGACAAAGAGCTGGAGGTGAAGATTGCGATAGTGGAGAAATACAAAGAGCGGATCCCTGAGTTGGTGCAGAAGATTGAGAACAGCCACGTGTCACGAGAAGCTGTGGCAGGTAAAGCCAAGCTGTGTCTTAGAGAAACAAACTCAGGTCTTTTTTCAGTCCAGTTTCAGTGCTGAATCCACCTCATTCTGCAAAAAACTATGTTTGGATCAGGTTGGTCTTTTAGGGAGCAAGGAAGTAGAACAGCAGCTTTTGGGGTACATCTGGGGCTCCAGGTGGAGTTCAGGGCAATGAATCTGCCACCAAAGGATCACTTCATGTGGCTTTGCTAGAGGCAAATAAAGCTTTGGATGCGGTATTTTCTGCAGATGGAAAGCCCTAGGAATTTATTCTGCTTTTTGCGATTCCTGTTGTAGTTGCCCTGCAACTTGCTGACTAAAATTTAAGAGTGGTAGGACAAAGCAATCATGTTGAAAATTCACCATATAAAGAGTGTTCCTGTTTGGGAGTTGGGGCTGGGGCTCAGGCTGCTGGTAACCAGACATATTCCTTGGCAGGGAAGTTGTCTTTAGCGGTCTAACAGATTCCAGTTAGCAGTGCTCTGCTTCCAGTTTGTATTTGGGGAGAAGTGAAATGAATGCAAAATGAAATCAATTCATTTGATTCAGCACCTTGTGAAATTAGAAAATACCATTGTTGCCACAGCGACTGATATTTTTTCCTTCTTGTTCCCGATGCGCGCTGGTTACAGATTACCTAATAGGCACTGTCCACCAAGCCAAAGGCCTGGAGTTTGATACGGTGCTGGTTGCAGATGACTTTGTGAACATACCATGGGCCAGTGGCAATAACCAGAGAAGACCTAACTTCAGTATTGGTAAGGGAACGCCTGTTTGTGGCACCCATCCTGACCTGAAAGTAGGAAAGCAAAGCGTGCTGCTGACGCCGGTCCTGCAAGCCTGTGCTTCTCAGCAGTTCCAGTGACACTGGCTGTCCTAGCGATTGTGGATCTCGTAGTTTCCTCCTGGCAACAGCTGGGAACCACACTTGGCGAAGACACTGCTGTCTTTAGGTGCCACTAAGGAAAAGATCTTCCATGATTTGGGAGAGCCGGTCTCTTCCCAGTGAGCAGAGGGGAGCCTGCAGGGCGAATCTAGCTCAGCCGATGACAGAGAAACTCCTCTAGTGCTGAGTCTGTGTCTGGGGAGGTGGGAAAACGTGGCAGTGAGCTGCTTCTCCGGCATGCAGAGTCCTGCCCTTACCTCAAGGGGAGAAGGTGAAATGAGGCCAGAGCTGTCAGTGGTGTCTGAAACTGCACAGCAAGCCCAGGCGGGTGCTGCACAGCTGTGCTGCTCCGCAAGTCCGTGCTGTCCCAGAGAAGCATGGGGTGTCCTTCCAGGAGCACTAGCTGAAGCATTAGAGTGGCAGAGCTGTTCGTTCATGTTTCCTAGAGCCATCAATGATCTTTCCTCCAATCTAGGCATGTATCCCGAGGATGAATGGAACCTGCTCTATGTTGCGGTGACACGTGCAAGGAAGTGTTTGCTATTGTCAAAGTCCCTGGTGCACCTTTTGGCATTGGCTGGGGTAAGTGAAATCTCTCCAAGGTAAGCAAAACCTTGAGAAGGGCAATTTAGGGCCCAGATACCTGCACTTTGTAGCACTCTGCACCAAAGCAAGCTATCAGTTTGGTGGAGCAGCACTGCCTGGGAGCGGCAGCAGTGCCTCAGCCTATGTGTGAGCATTGCAGAGGCAGAGCAGGTGGCAGGGAGGAGCAAGCTCCCAGGCATGCCGCTGTCCCTGTAGGGTTTGGAGTCAGGAGGCAGTTCTGCAAGCGATGACATCTCAGGCAGGATGGGTTGCTGCCAATTTAAAAAGCACTGAGAGACAGCACCCAACACCTACAAAATCTGCTCATCTCTGATCATAAAATTTGGAGGGTGTGTGTGTGGTGGAGGAGCGTAAAAGAGGATTGTAGTGAGATTCCTCATCCTAAGATTCATGCTGATGGTAGGCTATGACCTCCTGGGTTGTGCTGGCATAGGCCAGAATAGCTGAGGACGCTCTTTGTCCTCAATTCCCACTGCTCCGCGCTCTGCTTTCGGTATCAAGATACAAGGTTGCGGTTGTGCAGCATTTTTCCACAGTCCTTGCTTTTGGGTGTTGTCTTCCAGAGAGTCTGACTCCTTATCTCAGCACGAGCGTGTAGGTTCCCTTTTCTGTCTGCAGTGGTTGCCAGCTCTTACTTCACTTCCTTCCTCGTGAGCTGCCGTTGAATTCTGCATGGTTTTGTTGTCATTGGGGGTTTGGTGTTATTTTGGTGTTCTTAAAAAAAAAAAACCTGACATGTTGCAAGTCATTTCCCGGGGGGTTAAAAAAAAATCAAACAACCTGTTCCAGTATCTCAGCTCCCTGTGAGTATTGTTCCCTTTTTCTTGTTTCTTAGGAGCATTTCCTTCGAGTGGAGCTGATGAGCAAGGCTGTGAAGGACGAGGCCGCAGTCGCTTGTTCTACGCCGCAGTGCACGCGGACATTGCAGTCCAGCTCCAGGCTCGTTGTGAAGAAGCTGCCTTTGACTCATGTACGTCCCCTCTGATCTCCTCTCTGCTTCTTGGTGTTGACCAGACATGCTGCCCGAGGGCCTCTGAGATCGTGTTTTCAAATCAGGAGCCTTCACAAGCTGCTCCTGTCACGAGGTGGCCGCGCTCTGTCACTGTTCTGAGTTATCGCATGGGGAGGGACAACTTCAGTGCTAAGCTTACATGAAATTGAGCAGGGAATGTCCCATGGCTGGATCGCGTGGCTCAGCCCTTTACTTCTGCTTACAGCACCAGCTTGTAATTGGGGATGACTTCCCAAGTGCATGATTCAGGGTGGTGGTGCAGTTCCTACGGAGTCACTTGAGTCTTGACCTCTCTTCTGACACTAATTGTGGTCTCAGATGGAGCCAGTTTGGGGTTTTTGTTGTGTAATATCCCATTTCTTACTCTTAGGGCATCTGCCCCACTCTGCAGAGGCCGTCAAACATCCATCTGGGGATTAGCAGAGCACCCTTTGTCCATGCCAGCAGCTGTATGTGAACTGGCGAGAGGGTGGCAATCTGATTTTTGGATCCAATTTTGGCTTCAGTTCCACCTTGTGGCTCTGGGGTTGATCCTTACCCAGAAAGTGCAGTGAAGACCAAGCTCTCCTAGCGCCAGGATCTGCGAGCACACATCTGTGGAGCTCCACGGCTGAGACAAGAGATCCAAGCCATCAGCAGGGGATGCGAGCAACGAGAAGGGCAGTGTGTGACCCTAAATTAGACAAGGCAGGATTCACTCCCCACCATTGCGAGGAGCCATGAACATTTCTGGGAGGAGATGCCAGCTGCCCAGCTGCGCAGCTTCATCTTTCACCAGAGAAAACCTGCACGGGGACATTTGCTTGCAGCTATTAAGCAAACTGTCCTGTAATGGATTTCTTTGCAAGGGAGGTGGCAGGACACACTTCAGACACGTCATTGCTCTCTTCCCTGGACGAGGGGGTTGTGTCCGAGGCTGGGAGCAGTGGCTGTGTTCCTCCAGCCTTACTCTTCGCTTAAATCTCTCTTTCCCTTGCAGAGCAATGGCAGCAGGGATGCAGGAGGTTACCTTTGCTACTCATGTGCGCAGCAGCGTTTTGGTACCATGACACCATTGGCCTTCTTCCCAGCACTTCAGGAACAGCACATCCTGCTCTAACAAAGCCTTCCAGCCCCGAGAGCCCTTGCTTCACCGTGGAACTGTTCTGGGTGCAGGACAATGCCAGTTTTTTTCACATCCAGGCTCCAAAATCAGGTGGATATTGGAGCAGGATTTTGGACCAGCTCCAAGAGGAACCTTCCAGGTGCTCCGCAAGGAGGTGCGAGACCTTTTCTCAAGCCTTGCCTTACTCTCCAGGAGCTGGTCAGCATGGCCTGCATCATTGCACAGAAGAATATGCACAGTATAACCTCTATTGGACAGGACTGCGATGTTTTTTTAAGCATTACCATCCATTCCTCTGTCACCAGGAAAGCACGTCCAGTGATGAAACTGCTGGGATTTTCCTGCCTCTTCTGTCACATCATGCCTCAGTAAAATCCTCATCCAATGGAAGAAGAGGAATGTGATGCCGAAAAGTACCCAGAGAAACATTTTATTCCTAGAAAATGAACTTTTTCCCAGAGCCCGTTTTAATGGGGAAATTTTCACTATTAGCTCAGGATCAGTGGGGAAGAAGGAAGTTAGTCATAACCTCTCCCAGCTGAATTGAAGTCATTTTCCTTACTTGCAGCCAAGAGGTTTCCCCGGACTTCGTTTCCCATCTCCCTGCGGCAAGGCATAAGGGAAGAGAGGCAGCATCTGAAGAACTGCTTTGGTTTGATCCCAGTCTAACGCAGATGATCAGAGATAAGCTAGAGAGCATTTTTAATGCTGAGATAAAATTTGTTACCAAAAAAAAAAAAGCCTTAATGCTTTCTTTTTTCTTTTCCCTTCTGTTAAGAAGTCATCCTGGGTTGTGTTTATTTACCAGCCATCACAGTAGCAGTGGTACCAGCATGTGATGGCCTTGTCAATCAGATGGTGGCTTATGCTGTCCGTTTGAAGGTGACACCTTGGCTTTTTGTACCAGAACCTGTGTCATGCAAAGATCAAAACTGAAACTGATTTAGGTAGAGCTCTCTCGGACATCAGCCCGCAGCCATGAGCCGTGCCTAGAGGAAGCTCCCGCATCCTGTTGACTTCCAGTTATTCATTGAATGGCAACTGCTTCGCTGGCTCTCCTTTCGCTAAGTGCCAGCTCCAGAAAGGCTTTCCCCTTTCTGCTCACCTAAACATGGACAGAACTTTGCCTGAGGCTTGGAAGTTGAATATAACTGCAAAGCTCTGTGCAGACGCCGGACCAGGGACCTCCTGTGCTCCCTTCCAGCCTCATCTATTTTCCGACTGTCCCATGGCACGCTGGGGAGGTGCCGTTGCAGGAGGCCTTGGTCTGTCTTGTGTCCTTGCAGCCAAAGGCTGCTTTTTCCAGCTCCAACAGTCTAGAGCAGTGGCACAAACATGAGGACAAGAGACAGAAGTGAGGAAAGGACACAGGAGTTATTAGATGCCTCCTGCTTTCCAGCTGGCTGCTGAAGACCCTTATGCCTTCCAGCTGAGCCAAATGGGTCTTGGCAGCTGCCACCTTGCCTTCATTTTTTGCCTCTAGAGGGTGGCAGTGCTCTTTTGGGGTGGTCACAGGGCCGTGGCAGCCTGCAGTGCTGCTGCCAGAGCTGCAGCTCGGGATCCGACCTGAGCTTGAGCCACCTGTCCTCACGAAAACCCTGGTGGAGTAAGGAGTTTCACAGCCCAGCTGCGCTCGTGGAAAGCCTCCTCTCCTCTGGTTTAATCCTCCTGCCCACACGATCATGCTCAGGGCTGGCCAGCAAGCCCTGGCTGCTGCAGAGATGGATTTCACCCCAAACCAGCTCCCGTCTGTCCCAGAGCTCCCACTGCCCTCCCCATCATCGTGGCTGCCGAGGCACCCGACTAAAGAACCAGCTGCTCTGCGTGCATTATTTTATATATAATATATACGCACTTATATATAAAACATCAGTACAAAACTGCCTGTTCTGTAGCAAGGGGGAAACGAGTGGATAACGACTGATAACAGATGGAGAAGGGAAAACCAGCAAAGGAAAATATTTCCTAGGTCATGTTATTGCCTTCAGTCTTTGGTAGTGTCTGTAGTGAATCGCTCCTGCTTGCGGTCCCCTGCAAGCAGCTGGAGCCAGCGGGCACCTGGGGTCGGTGCCGAAAGTGCGCCCAAAGGATCCCTGAGTTGCGTACGAGTGCCCCTGAACTGCATGCCGCAGGCTGGTGCCGGAGCTGGAGCCAGAGCCGGAGCTCGTTGCTTCGGTTGGTGGCTCGAGTGAATGGCTGAAAGAGAGCAGGAAGGGAGTCAGGGCACGGCAGAGGGATGCTTGCCTGGATCTCCCTGTCCAGCGACCATGAGCAGTGCTGCTTTCTGGTTTTGGGGCAGTTTGGGGTTAAAGCAGCTCTAGGGAGGGGATTGGTGTCTAGCTGACCCAGCTCTGGCCTTGCTCCTAGCCAGGAGATGGGTGTTATTTGGGGCAGGGCAGCCCGGTTTCCACCCCAGCACGCAAACTTCATCCCCTGCACCCCAGAACATCCTCTGCTGGGGCACGCAGCCCGGGCCATGCTGACCATGGCCCCCCGGTCTGCAGTGAGTGTAGGTGCATCCTGCTGCCTGTGCCACCCACGGGTGTCTCTGCTAACGGCCTGGCTCTCGCGCCCCGCACTGGTGGCCCCTCCAGCCCTTGTTTAAATACCTCCTGCTTTGCACGCAGGTGATCCCTCCTAATTTTAGCTCCCAGCACAGGACGCCCACTGCCTCCACGCCACCCTGGGGTGCTCACGGGGCTCACCCACCGAGCTGCGCAACAGGATACCCACGCACCCTCGGGCACTGGAGGGGTCTCATCCACGAGAGTCGCTTGTTCAGGCTGGGAAGAGCGGCCGCGTGTCCCTGGGGCGAGGATGCTCCATGCGGAGGGCGGCTGGGGAGTGGGGACGTCTCTGCCCCACGCTGCTGCCACTTGGGGAAGCATCCGGCTTTCCAGCCGAGCCCCGAGCATCCTCCTCGCTGGCAGGTACACCGAGTTGCCCGGCGGTGGGTGCTCAGCCCGTGGGGAGGACGCCGGGCAGTAACATCTCATCGTTCTCGGCTGTGCTGGCAGGAGCCACCATGGGGATGGCTGTCGCCGCCACCGCGTAGTCCTGCCGCGCTCGCCTGCGGGTGGGAGAGGAGCGTCACCGGCACCCAAAGGCTTTCAGAAAAGCGCAGGAGCTGAGGGTGACTTGTCACTGGCGTGGAAGGACCGCGCGGGGCTCAGCGCACTTACATTTTCATCCTCCAGCAGCAGCAGGCCACAACGCCAGCGATGACCAGCATCGGGAGCCCTGTGGGAGAGACGGGGCAGCCGATGAGCATCTTCCGATGCACCACCGAGGGAACGGCCCGGCTCAGAATGGCTCCGCAAAGAGCCAAAAACGCATCATGGGCAACTTTCGTAGCGCATTCGCGAGGTACCAGGGGAAGAAATTTGGGTGCTGCATCCCACCCCCCTCGGAGGCATCGCCCTCAACCGTGGCACAAACCTCATGCAGCTCTGAGAGTGGTTTTTCGGGTTAAAAAAAAAAAAAAAAAGAAAAGAAATCAGCCCACGCTTGCCAAAATGAGCTTTTTGCTCAACCCAGTGATGCTTACCAATGGAAGAGGCCAGGGTCTGGGAGGAAACTGCAAAAAAAAAAAAGAGAGAAATGGAGATTTTAGCTGCAGAACTGGAGAAGCCTGGGAAAGGGGGAGATGCTGGGGGGAACAGCATTAGGGAGGAGGTTGGAGAGAAGGGAAAAAAGCACTGAAACAGTAAAAGAGCCTGCACTGATTGAAGCGCAGCCCCGCTGGCGGGTTATCTCCCGTGGAGAGGTGAACCGACATGCAGTGTGGTCCGTGGGGGCGGTGGGCAGCGGGCTTGTCCCCGGGGCCATCCCTCCTCCCGGCGTAGACGTCTCCAGTGGCGTGGGCATCGCTGGCGGCGCGGACGTCTCCTGGGATGGCCCATCAGTCACCGGCAGCACGGGCGTTGCTGCTGGAGAGGGGCTGGAGGTTGGACCGGCACCGGTGGTTCCTGCTTGGGGAAAAGGTGTAAAAACCTTTTAATTTGGGGGGGTAGCGTTCAGGCACGCTGTGGGCAGCACTGCTACTTCAGCGTGCAGCCGTGCACCCGTTTCACGCAGGTGATGGCAAGGGTGATACAGCCCAGCCGGCAGCTACGGAGCGGCATAATTTCATGCGCCTGAGTTATTCAGGGATGCGATTGAAATATTTTGCTTTCCACAGTACGGGGGTTGTGTTTTCACCACGGCCACAGCCCTGGCAGCCCCAAACGCCCGCCGCGGGCTGTGTTTGCCCCTTCCTCACCTCTTTGGGTTGTCCTCGCGGCGCGCGGCGCGGTCAGGAGCTCGGGGCTGGGGGTTTGCAGAGGGAGAGCCGGGTCCCCTTTGGGAAGACACAACACGCGTTTGCTGTCAGCGGCAATGCCACCCCGCGTCCCCCATCCCCATCGTGTCCCGTCCCCACAGCCACCCAGCGAGAGCTTACGGATGCACTGCAGCCTGGTGGGCGTCCACACGGGCTCGGCGTCGCGGAGGACGCACTGGATGAGGCTGGAGGTGCCGGCTTTGCGCTTGTAGCCCGGCTTGCAGGTGTAGCGCAGGCGGGCGTTGAGCAGCGTGTTGTTGCCCACGTCGATGTGCGCGTTGGCCACGTCCTTGGGGCGGCTGCATCGCGCTGTCACGGGGAGGGGAAAAAAAAAGAGAGGGAGATGACAACAGGGACATGAGGCGCTCTCCTGGCTCACTGTGCCAAAACGGTGGGGGTCCCATCCTGCCAGGGGGTGGGTACGGGGCATTGGAGCCTCATCCAGCCCGCACAGACGGTGGCGAGATGGCTGCGCCTGCACGCGGGGCTCAGAGAACGGGGACGGCGGTGTGCCATGCGCGGGGCCCCGGTTATGCGCGGCACGGCAGGGCCCGCTCCGTTTCTGGCACGTTTGTGGTCACTTCTAGCAGCACCTCCGGTCGCTAAAGCCTTTTTTAGCAGAATTTCTTCCCCTGCAGCAGCTTTCTCGGTCAGCTGCATCCCACTGCCAGCTGCTGCGCTTTGGCTCCTGCTCTCTGCCCTTTTGTTCTCCGCTTGTTTTGCAGGACACCGGAATTTCCAGGCGTTGCGTGAGTCCTCCTGCCGCTTCCTGGGTTTTTCACCCTGTTGGTGGCTGCAGCCCATGGCCCCGGAGGTAGCCAAAATCTGAAAGCCACGTGGCCAGGCAACAGGGTGGTGATGATCTGAGTTATGACTTTTCTTATCCCCAGAAGAGCTCGTGTTTCCTCTTTAGCTCTGATTTGAGGTCAGTTTTGCAAGAGGGTGTCACGATTTCGCTTCCTTTTCCCTGGTGCGATGGAGAAAGTTTCCCGGTGGCTCCTGCCCCGAGGCCATGCCCTTGCCGTGGCATGGGAAAGGCTCACGCGCAAGCCCGGCCGCTGCCACAACCTGTCCCCCCATGCGAGCCTTTGCGGAGAGGTGACGCTGCGGTGCACGCACCGGGATGGAGCGACACGCGGCCGGGATGTGATGCACAGCATGGGTGCGTGGATGCACGGCACGGATGGAGCGTGATGCCCGTTTGGTACGGAGGGACACACAGTGTGAGGCTGCCCCGGTGGCTCTGGGAGCCAGGCTGGCTCCCCGGACCGGGAGAAGCACGCACCGGCTGCGGCGGTGCGATGGCAGTGGGGACGGGAGCGGGGTGTTGGTAGGAGCACAGCGGGGTTGGGATTGCAGTGGCGCTGGGGACGGGAGAATGACACAGACAGCAGCACGATGGTGATGGGGACAGAACCATGGTGGCAGTGGGGACAGGAGCGCAACGGGGATGGGAGCGTGATGGTGACGGGGACAGATGGGGACATGACGGGGACAGGAGCGTGATGGGAGTGCAATGGCAATGGGGACAGCAATGGGAGTGCTCGGCAGACGGGAACGCAAAGGGAATTCCCATCACAAAACCAGCGAAAACGGTTCCTGAGCAAACCCCGTCGCGGCCTCTCTCTTGTGTGAGCTCGCCTACCCCGCCAGGGTCCATTTCTGGGCACTTCCAGCTGCTCTCGGGCACCCTCCAGGCCGTCGGCACACGGCACGTACAGTCATCGTCCCGCTGGCGGCAGTGCCACCTTTCCGCGATGCGGCTGGCAAAGGTGCCACAGAAGCGGGCAGCAAGCCAGGACCTTCTCACTGCTCTGGGAGCAGCCAAAGGGCAGTTTGGGTGCTGCCACGTGGGTATCCCACACCCTTCACGTTGGCACGGACTTGCCAAAACACCCAGAGATAAAAGTCTCCTTAATGCTAAAATGCTCCAGTTTGTATCCCCAGCATCTCCCGACAGAGCCCCAGCCACACCTGGGGCGGTCGGATCCGCACGGGCTGCGCTTGCCTCCCTCTTCCCGTCGTTTCGATGCTCAGGCAGGTCCGTGCCGTGTCTCCCGGTGCCAGGATGCTCCGAATTGCTGCAGATGCCGTCACCGAGGTCCAGGGTGTGAGCGATGCTACGTGCGTGCTGAGCACGTCGGTTTTCAGCCTCCGCTCAAGACAGCGGCGAAATTTCCAGGAGCTTTTCGAGGCAACACCGCAGGAGGTTTTGCAATGCGCGTGCATGGCAATAAGCCTGGAGCGGTGCCATAAGGTTAATGAAAAGACCTTCCAGTGCCAAAAAAAACAATAAACGTGTTCAGGCCTACAAAGGGAGTGCAGTGGGATAACCCAGCCGGCACAGGGGAGAAAACCTCTGGGGATTCAGATTTCCAGATGGACAAAAGCCCCTGGACTTGGTCACTGCCAGGGACTGGCGTGCAGCTGGTGCTACCCGCAGAGCCCAGACAAGGTTTGCTTTTCCCTTTGCCGTTATAAAAAAAATATAAGCCATCTGTCTTCTGTTTTCCTAGATAACTCAAGGAAAAGCTCACAAGACTGCCAGCACGGCCAACAGCATCTCTGCTTATCTCTACTCCTCAGCGCCTCAGGTTGAATTTTCCCATTAATGTGTCAGCCCAAATGCTCGAAAACTCGTGACATCGTTAGCCAGCCTCCGAAATGACCGCAGTGCTGGGTACCAGCCTTCCTGTGAAAATACCCCCACCTGCCTTATTTCCATCCGAATATCCTGATGACATTAAATTTCCAGGTGGGAATGCACGTTCGTGTGCTTGTGCACAATATCCGGGCAATCCTGTATTTGCATGAGTAAGCGCATGTTTTGGTTTTGCTTTCTGACATCCTCCGCCAAAACAAACAACAAGCGCCCGGGTGGGCAAACTGCGGGCGCCGTGTGCTGCTGTCCCACAGAACCACGGCACGGCTGAGGCTGGGGGCTCCTCCGGGTCCCAGCCCTGCCCCAGCAGGGCCACCCCGCGCTGGTGCCCAGCACCACGTCCAGGCGGGTTTGGGGATCTCCAAGGAGGAGACGCCACAGCTCTGGGTACCCGTGCCAGGGCTCCGGCACCCGCACGGCACAGAAGTGCTGCCCGGTGTCCGGGGGGAGCCTCCTGGGCTCCGGGCTGTGCCCGGGGCCTCTGCTCCTGCCCCAGGCACCGCTGCCCAGCGCCCGGCCCCGTCCTCTCCGCAGCTCCCTGCGGGCAGCGGTGGCCGCGGGGGAGCTCCCCCTGAGCCTCCCCCTCTCCGGGCTGAGCGGCCCCAGCTCTCGCAGCCTCTGCTCACAGCAGCGGGCTCCAGGCCCCGCAGCATCTCGGTGGCCCTGGGCCGGGCTCTCCCCTGTCCATGTCCCCCCTGTGCCGGGGGGCCCGGACCCGGACCCGGTTCTCCAGGCGCGGCCTCACCGGCGCAGAGCAGAGGGGCAGGGTCCCCTCCCCGCGCCCGCTGGCGATGCTCTGCCCAGCGCAGCCCAGGACGCCATCAGCCTTCTTTGTGGCAAGGGCACGCTGCCGGCCCACGGCCAGCCCGGTGCCAACGGCACCCCGGCTCCCTCCCCGCGGGGCTGCGCTCCAGCTGGGTGCCCCAGCACGGCCGGGGGCTGGGGCTGCTCCTCCCCAGGGGCTGCACCCTGCGCTTCCCCTCGCTGGCCTCCTCGAGGCTCCGCAGCCCGGCTCTCCGCCTGCCCGGGTCCCCCCGACGGCAGCACCAGCTCCGGCGCGCCAGCCACTGCCCGCGGCTCAGTGTCACCCGCGGGCTCGCTGCGGGCGCGCTCCGTCCCCTCGTCCGGATCGCTAATGAAGATGCACCCCACCCAGCAGCGACCCTCGGGGTCCATCACTCGTTACCGGAACGTCGCAGATTCCCCGTTCCCTTGCCACCGAGCTGTCCCCATCCGGTGTCATGGGCTGCAGGACACAACCACAACAGGACACCAGAGAATCCCCAGCGGGAAAGCTTTACCATTTTGGTGGCTGATCCACCTCTCCTTCAAAAATTACCAGCAAAATGAGAGTGGGGTCTCATCTTCTGCTAATGTTTTAAAAAACATGAGCCAAAAAAAAAAGGAGAAAAGAGGAATTTCAGAATTCTGCACCCAAGACCAGAGAATCCACAAAAGACACCAAAATAACAGAAATAGGTAAAAGTTCTCCCTTTTTCAACTAATGTGCCCCATTTAAAATTGAACAACCTGTGGCTCCGAGGAAGAGGGGTTCGCGTGAAAACACCGAACGAGGCGACACAGAACGCGAGCGCTTTGCCTCTCTGATGGGTTTGTCTCTTACTTAAAAATAGCTCGGTGCTAAAATGAGGCGTGAATGTAATTAAAAATATTAAGAAATTAAATGTAAATTTAATTTTCACTGGAATTAAGATAAAATCAAGCACGCACGGTGACATCCCCGTGAGTCACCTGCTGACCAAAACCTCAAATCCACAATTCCACGCACGGAAGGGAAGTTAATGTTCAACCGTCCCGTGCCTCCTGGAAAGCCTCGAGGAGCCCCGAGCCGGCTCCGAGTTACTCTCCCCACTTCCTACTTGCAAGAAACCGCTTCTCCTGACAAATCTCCCTGCGTTTCTCTTCTTTTCTTGTGAAATCCCCGGCCCGGGGATGGAACGCAGCGGGGGGCGCGACGCCTGGCGCGAGCAGAGCGGGATGCATCGGCTGCGACCGGCGCAGAGGGGCTGCGGTAGCTCCCGAGTTCTCCGGTGGCGGAGTTACAAGCAGGCGAGCGTTACTTAAGCCACCGAACCCGGTCCCGACGTCCGTTCCACCGGCTGGGTCCCAAACAGCTCCGCGTCTGTCGCTCCTGTTCTCTAACGCCCCGGATAACCACGCTTTCTGCCCCAAACCGCGGTCCTGATGGCATCGCCGCTGCAGGGAACGTCGCACCCAGGCAGGAGGGTATTTATTGCCTTCGGGGAAAGCTCCTCTGCGTGCTGTTTGCTGCCAAAGTCATTTTACAGCACTACGTGCACACACCGGCTGTTTGAGGTGGGAATACAATCATTTGCCAGGGCATTGCAGTTTTGGCAGCTGCCAGCAGCCAGCAAAAGGGAACGCTAAAGCTCTCCCGAACCTCCGCGGGGGTGCCCAGCCTTATCTCCTGTGCTTCCCCGCAAATCTTTCAGAATTCCCACATTTTCGGTTATGTGAAACGTCTCCTGACACGTGCAGAGGAAGGGCTTCCCGCCGGTGCGAGCGTTTCCACAGGGCTCTCAGCATCGCCGGCTCCCCCGACGCCACAGCGCTGGTTTTCCCGAAGCCGTTTCGGAGAGGCGATGCGGAATCCCCGTAAGCTCCTGGTCCTGTGGCGATGCCCACCCGTGGCCGTGGATTGTCACGAGCCCCGCGTTGGGCTCCCAGCCCATAACATGCAGCTCCCTGGCGTGAAATCCCACCGCGACGCATCTCCCGTGGGTCCCTGTTGGGTCCAGCGGCAGCACCCGGATCCTAAAATCACCCCCGGCCTCCACGGACCCTGGTGGGGGTTGCGTGGGCACCCGAGGGGGGCAGGCGGGCAGCCGGTGGGGTGCAAAGGGAGCCGGGGGAGCTGCATGGGCACCCGTGGGAGCTGCGTGGGTGCAGCGTGGGCACTCGGGTTGCAGCGTGGGCACCCGGGGAGTAGCATGGGCACCCGTGGGTGCAGCCTGGGGACCACGGGGGGAACCCGGACAAGGCTGGGAGCGGCCTGAGCACCCCGCGGGCGGGACGGGAGCCCCGGGGAAGCTCCACTTACCGGTGTCGGAGGCGGCCACGGTCAGCAGGAGGGCGACAGCACCGCAGAGCAGCGGCAGCAGCGGCCGCGCCATGGGCGGCGGCACCGGGCCGGGGGCTCAGGGCTCCCCCGGG
>VXAL01002560.1:7894-18928 GCA_013399475.1 Chauna torquata
TAATATATATTTACAATCACATCCATTGCATTTGAGGCCTTTCAAAAGAAGGCATGGACTTGAAATAAGAATAATATTAAATCTGTGCCCTCATGGTTGTTGTGCAGTCAATAGCAATATTGTAAAATATCGGGCTGTTTAAAATCAGAATATTACTCTGTAATTTGACTCTAATTTAGAGTAATTTCTGTTGTCACTTACTGCAGCTACTCTGTATTGCATACAGAGTGTTTTCTTAATGTTTACATTGGGAATGCTTTGCACATTGAGAAGATTTTTTTTAAGTAATGTTGCTAGGTAAAACATAGCAATAATATTGTAGCTTTATGGATGAGAACTGCTGAATGCACAGATCTTTAAAGAGCAGGGAAATAAGCAGGAGTACAAATACAGAGATTTGACATAAAAGATATGCATAATAAATAGTACATCAAAACTTTGACCATTAAAAAAGATGGGTTCCATTCTGTGTCTCCATCTGTAATGTATATTACCTTTACAAGACCCACAATTTTATATTCCTACTTATTTCTTCTCTCTGCTTCCACAAGCAATCCCATTTTCTTCATTGGCCTGTTTGTAGTGTATGGTAGAGCAGTACATGTTGCAAAGAGCAATGCAAGAGTATGACCCTTTAGTAACACTACCTACTAATATCTGATTATAAAAATTCGGTATTTTGAGTAGTTCTTTGCACAAAGGATATCCTTAACCTTGTGAAGCCACTTCAGTGAATGGTCTCTTGCGAGTAAGGAACAACATCATCTGGCCTTTGATAAAACAGTGCTGTGTGTGAATCATCTACTGTATTTTCAGCTTCTTTATAGTGGATCAAATGATGGTACTCTTCTCTTGCTGTGTACCTTCTTACTCTGTGAGAAGTTCTGCAGGCTCAACTGGCACTAGTCACTGGAATAATACACTTTTTTGACAGAATTATAAAGGTATCAGTATGTAGCTTGTGTTTGCATCTTTAATGCACATAATATTTGCTAGCTAGAGCAGAATGTGAGTCTTGGAAAAGTTATTGGGTGGGTTAGCAGATTGTAATGATATGGTTCAATCTTTCTGTGTAATGCAATCCAAATGAATATGGAAATTTGTGACTAAGTAGGTTAGAGGAGGTTCGACTGCTTCTTTTATTCTGCACAATTTATGAAATATTTTGAAATTGTGGGGTCACACCAAACAGTTTAAAGTAGATGTCAGTGGTTTGTGAATGGTTTTAGAAGCAAAACACAATCTTAACTGAAGACAGGAGAACTGCTCACATGTGCTTCAGTGCTTTACTGAACTGGGATCATACGAAAGTGAAGGCAGTATGGTTTTCACATTTCTGCTTTTAGGATATAAAATTTTCTTCTTCCATACCAGAAAAGATGATGCATCAACATCTTTATGAATCTTACAAAGTAATAACTTTTGCCAAGAACTTGCTGAATTTACATCTGGGCTACTTAGGATCTATTACCAAATCATGCTTATAAACAAGAATTACACCGCCTATCATCCTTTATCCTAAACTTATTTCCTTTATTATCTTCCACACTAATTATTGGATAATAAGTAATTTGATAATAACAATTATCCAATTATTATTGAATAATATATTTTTTCTGCTTAATTCTGAATTTTTGAAACCATGAGCTGTGACTTATTCTATTAATTCAACTTCTGCATAAATAGCCTGCAAAGCATTTTTATCTTTGAAATGAAACCTAAAGTAGGCTTTTCAAATAGATTATTCACTTTCTTTTTTGGTAAATGTGTTTTTGGAGAGTTCAAGCATCACCACTTACTGTTGTCTAAAATTACAAAGCTATGCAAATAGTGACATATCTGAGAAATGAGCCATGGGTGGCCTGTCTGCAGTATTATATCTGTGCTTTAGATCTGAAGTTTAACTACCATTGATGTATGTTTTTTGTAGACCACTGCAGACTTATTTTTTCCCTTTTGGAAAAAATATGTATGTGAATGATGACCATGTGAGGCAAAAATTTACCCTTATTTATTCTTCCACAAAAATATTGCATGTTGATTGCTCACACCGTTCAGACTCATGATAACTTTGCCATTGATTTCTCTGGTCATAAAGTGGTGTCCTTAGCTTGATTTCCATTTTTATAAGGTGATTGGGAACAATATTTGGTTACATTTTAGCTTGAGTTGCTTTGTGTGCAGTGGATATTCAGAGCTAGCACAGAAGAAAGAAATAAGCATTTCTCATAAATGTGAAACAGCACGTATGTATGACTACAAAGATGTAAGTATTTCACTAGTTGCATTCATTGTCTTTGGTCTGAGCAAATTAGTTTCCTGTGAAGTCAAAAAGAGCTGAGTGGGTTCCATACTCTTTCATTTCTAATATTGTTTCTGTCATTGTGGTCGCTTTAGTAAATTTATGAAGAAGAATGAGGTCCTGTCTTTGGTCTGCCATGAGACCCTTCCTTTAGATCCAACTCCTTTTGTCCTCTGGCAGAATGGCTCAATGGCTACAGTATTCCTTCACCTAGAGTAATGACTACGTGATTTGTCCCAAACTTTAATGTTTAATTTTAGCCAAGTGGCACAGTATTAGTGATCTATGTATGACAAAAAAAAAACAAAAAACCCAACCTGTGCTGCCAGCCATTATGGGTGGATGATTTGCTTTAGCTCAACAGGTGGAGCTGTGACTTCACTAGCCTGTTGATTCAGGCTGAAATTCATCTAGCTGGACATGTCCTTGATTCAATTTTGCTCATGTATTTTACATCCCCTAAAGCTGCACCTACATTTCTATTGCTCTTGAAAAGTTTTTAACCTCCTGAGCTTTAAAACACTTCAGATAATATGAGGCATATGTTCTCATGTATTTGTCAGGAAAAGTTGTTCATTGGTGGGAATGTGATGGTTCTAGGGAGCCACCACTATGAAAGTTCAGTTTTTACCCCAACTCTGCATATTAATGGAGACACTAGACTAAGACAGTACTGCCACTTAGACCTCTTTGAGTATGGTCCACCTTGTATGATTGATTTAAGATTAATCCCTGAATTCTAGGAATTTTTAGGAATTTTGGTAACTACAGCTATGCTCTACCTTTTTGTTTGCATCTCAAAGACTGTAGAAATATTTGGAATAATTCTCTGTCTGTTTAGAAAAGGCTAGTTACAGTGGATTTATGCTAATAACTTATTAAGTAAAATATTAAGTAAAATAGCAAACTCACTGCTTGTACATCCCATAATTTTCATTTCGTAGAGATTTTCTTTTATCCTATGGGACATGGTCCATGCTGCCCTATTTTCCTTGTTTTAGCTGCATCTGATCATGTGGTGGTTGGCGTAGTGCGTGAAGGATCCTTCTGTGTTGGAAAATATCTCACAGAAAAACAGGAGAATAGCTTGACATTTGTTGGGATAATAGCGTGAGGATTCAGCTATAGTTCTCGCTCCTCAGAACATTTCAATTCTCCTGTATTCTCACCCTTTTCATTTTTCCAACGTGTATCTGTGGAAACATTTTTTTTTTTTCTGATGAATGCTTAGATAAGACTGATGTCTGTATGAATTCATGCATCCCTTGATAGGTTAGAGATTCAAACATAATGCTAGATGTTCAGTAATTGCATCAGGATTGTTCCTGATACTGCACATACAGTGGCAAAGTAAAGTAGGGAACAAAGACAATACTATCTGAAGACTTCAAGTCACACCGTATCCTGTAAAAAAAAAATTATTGTGATTAGATGAAACAAACAGCTCCCAAACAAACTCCAGCATAAAATATGCTGAAAACATTCACAGAATGCTCATGAATAAAAAAAACAGAAATCAAAATGGGAGAGGTTATTTCATGAACAGAAAAGTAGGGTCAATTAATCAAATAAATTATTTGCTATTAATAATGTGACCAGCTACAGTCAGATTCCAATAAATATGCCCAGTGGGAATGGAAATTCTTCCCAAGTGAAATTACATTGATAAATTTATCCTAGCTTCCAATGTCTTCCGAGTATGTATTTAGGAAACAAAAGCTGTCATAAAGATAGACTAACAGAAAACAACCTCAACTATCTTTTTAATTGAGATAGCTCTCTTAGACAACAGAAGTAATTTTTGGGTTATTTAAGTATGTTAAATGTATTGCTACTTAGATAGAGAATTCCTAGCAGAAATGCCAGCATCAAAGTGACTTCCAGAGGTTAAACTTGAGGTTGTGCTTTTTTTTTTTTCTGTTTTCATGACAAGTAAACATGATATGGTAACTACCATTTAAAAAAAAAAAAAAATCACGTGGTTTAACTTGTTTAATACTTAAGGAACATTCTATATGGTCACCTCTATTTTTGCTTGTTGGGAGTTATAGGGAATGTGTGTTATTAGCTCTCATAAAGATCAGCAGGAGATCACCTTTAATGAAAGCCTGTTGGTTCTAAAATATGCATCAGTCACTGAAGCTGCATAGAAATCAGTACAGTAATCAAACAGCAATCCTAGCTCAAATTCCATCACAGAAATCAAAATAAAATCTCAAAGAAATCAACAAAAACTAAATAAAGAATCATTCCATCCCAACTGCTGAACTTTCATAGGTTTGGCTCCTTCAGTGCCTATTTCTGTCAGAGTCTGTCTCCTATAAACCTGGGCCTCTGTTGTATTCTTGGCTATTTAAGAAGCATTTACACAACATCTAGAATCAATAGTGACTGAGTCAGTGTTACACACAAACCTAAGACTCTGACTTCAGTCTCAGGTTTGGCTCAAGGCTGAGCTCTTCACTTAGGGTTTGTTTTTGCTCATGCAGTATTACTGCCATTGAGCACAGTAATGAAACACTGCAGATGTTCAATGGAATTGTCCAATGAGATGACTGTGCAGAAAGCTTCTCTTATGTGTATTATTTTTTATTTTTTCATCTCTGTTGTCTTTTATCACAGCTTCTAGATTCATTTCATTAATTACTTCATAATCTTCATAATTACTTCACATCAACCATACACTCAAGCTCTGTTTTTTCTTAGTGTGGTGATTTCAGTTCATGACACTCTGAATATCATCTTTGGACACTTTTCCATGTGCATGTCCTCAATGTACAGTACCTTTTCTGTGGCTGATACGTCAGACCACAGCTATCTTGTTTGATCATTCTGAGCTAAACTGTCAGCTTCAGTCACACATTCAAGTATCCCATTAGTCAGCTGTAAGAAGTTAACTACATGCAGCTAAGCTCTTCTCCCAGATAAATGACTGCACCTTGTATTCAGCTATCCTTTACGGCAGAACTAGTATCAGCCGTGATAGTTAGACTTCTGAATTATTTTTGAGCTTAATTGCCATCAATGCTGCCTAAAATGCTGTAACTTCTCTAGTAATCATGCTCTTGACTCATACAGGCATGTGAAAGCAAAAAATGAGACTGTACTGGCTATTGGGAAGTAGTTCCAGCTGGGGCTGTAACACCCTAGACTTACAAAAGGAATGGGAGGATCACAGGATGCTTCCGCTCCCCATTTCCTTTGCCCCTATTCCCTACTTTCCTCATCAGCCTGCTAGCTGCAGCTCTCACTATGGCTTTGGGAGATTTGATTTCATCCTCTGTTTTAGGAAGTGTGAACGCAACATTCACACTTCTGAGGCAATTGCTCTAACATCTGCCTAATACAATAACATGGGGGATTTTCTTGACTTTGTTCTTTTTATTCTGCTTGATCTAATACACTTGGGTACTCCTTCACTCAGGAAGCAGGATCTGCTCATAGGTAAGTTCTGAAACACCTGTGGCATTGTCTTTCTCTCTTGCTCTTTGCCCTTATGCATATGAGTTCATTTATAGGGAATCACTTCAGATCTTCAGACTCCTGTGCTAGAAAAAAGGTTTATTTTGATGTGAAAGAAATGCTTGAACCAGAAAGTTGAGATTATGTTGCCTTGCCTACTCTATCTATGGGCATATTAAGAACAGTAAACTAAAGTGCTTAGTTCTAGGAGTAGTGCATGCCTAGGAAATGTCAGAAAGCATTGAAGTTAATTCTTCCTCTTCCTGTGGTGGCTTAGTTTAGACTGCATTGTAGCTTATGTAAATCATGCTTTCAGAAAACTTCCAGCAGGGTTAGATGGGTACCTAATTCCAGGTTAGGAACTCTAACATGTTCCTGAGACAGAGTGTGAGCACCTCATTGCAGTAATTATAGGCACCTTCTGGATCTAACCTGGAGAATCTGCCAAAATTGTTAATACTAAGCTTAAGCAGTCTTGTACTTTCCTGTTTTTAATCTGTTTGCCTGACTGCTTTTCTCTTCGTAACTACATCTAAGTCCAATTTTTGTTCTTAATTCTTAGCAAACCTCTGTAAGTCTGTCACAGCACAGCTAAAGAATTGCTTCCAGAAAGCTGTTTATGTGCCCAAGATCCTGAAGGCATTTATTTTTCCCTAAAAGCAATACTCACTGTCAGATGTGGGTGTATATGTTTAGCCTGGAACAAACTAACAATCTGTCAGCTGCTACCCTCCCACCCCACCTTTGTTTTTTAAACTTATAATTGGCTTTTTTTTTTAGTCATTTCTAGTAGAACTATGTCTATCACTCCCCATAAAAGTATATCTTCAAAATACCGTGTGCTCTCTCTGTCTAGCCTCCTCTTCATCCTCAGTGCCTCACCAGCAGGCACCCTCAGCAAAAGGACGCGAGAACTAGGCTCCAGCATCTCATTTTGTTGGCCCTGACATCAGGAGCAAGGATGGCAGGGATGTTGTAGCTTCACGCATCTAGTTCTTTGGGCTTGAGAAAAATATACTTTGTTTTGTGGAGCTGGAACATGTATGGGCTATTCAACACAAATAGTTCTGAGGGTTGAAGCATGTAAAGAATGCTAGTGATTTTTAGCTCTAAAATCTGAAGTGCTTCTGAAAAATAGTGGTAAAGATTTGAGATTTAAAAAAAATAAACAAAAACAACAAACTCAACAACAACAAGCTAGACTACTTTGAATGGGCATTTCAGGAACTGTAAAAATTATATACCTGATGAAAAGGCCATGCCCTACCACATTTCAAAGGTTTTCTGTTCTCCAAAAAGGCAACGTTAGGACTTCCAAAAGAAGAACTGTTTTGTCAAAGCAAGGTGTATTTTCCTGTAATCTTGTTCTCTAAACCACTTTGTGTGAAACTTTCCATGAAGACTAAACAAATCTTGAGGCAGATACCTTGCAGTGAAAATTTTACTTCAAGTGGTTAAAGTTCAGCAAACTTATAAGCAACTGAAAAAAGGTCTTATTATGTGAAGTTTCAGGTAACCTTAATCATAGCCATTGCTACCAGAACCACCTATAATTTATAGACACATGTACCCTCCTAGCCACTCTGTGTGGAAGTACTCTCCAGAATGGTGGTATCCTATAAATATCTTTTGCTTTTTTTAAAAAACATTGTACTCTAGAGAAGCTTGAAGTGTTAAATAGAATGGTTAGAAGAATCCAGTTATTATGATTTCTTTATAACAGAGCTGACTGTATAGTGGTTACAGACCAGACTTTTAGTAATAACTTTTTTGTCATGAGGTGCTTAGGAAGAGCAAAGGTAGTGCTGGGTAGTCATGGATGGAATTTTTTTTTTTTAATTCAAGGTGGTGGCTAGCCACATTGGTATACATGGAATGAAAAAAGCTGTTCTTTAAATACTTAAATGTGCAGATTGTATCAAATTATACATAGCTTTCATTATTTTCTAAATGTATTATTCTGGAAGTATAGACATTATAGTGCTATTGGTCCATAAGGGTATGATTAATTTCTTTTAGAATAAAGCTTTTTCACCCTGCCACCAGTGGGTAGACCTTTTTAATCTGTACAGCTGAAACATGTAGCTTGTTACAGCAGCTCCAAGTATAATTAGTGATCAGTCTGCAGAAGCAGCTAAAGGACGAAAGAGGCAGTCTCTTGTTTCTTACTTCTCCATCTTAAAATATGGAGACCTTTCAACTGATAAATGAAAATAGATCACCACTGCCACCAATTCTGGGTGAAATGTACTGGTAGCACAACTGAGAAAGTCTTGCTTCATTTTACGCTACATGTGACCTTGGGAGAGCTTAGTTATGCCTTGGGACGAAAAAATTTAATGTTTCATTTTGTAGCAGTACCATTTTTCACCTTTATGTGGATTTAAAAATGTAAATAAAATTGCTTTCTCTCAATAGCATATGTGAAGGTCACAGTCATATTCACTACAAGAACTCAAACTGCCATTTGACCCATCATTGGTTCAGTAGAGAACAATGTGTCCTATTCAATTCCAGTAATCTAATTTTCTAAGCATTTTATAGCCCAATATTTTATGCCTAGTTGCTAAAAAGTCAGAAATAAACCTTTAAGCACTTCATTGCAGATTTATTTACAGAATAACTGTGTATCAAACACAAGTTTTTTAAAATGCCAGGACATACATCTGGAATTAGTTGCAAAAAATGGTGAGACTGAGTACTAGAGAAGATAGGAGTAATGAATAGCAAAAGAGTTCAAGGGTTTTCTCTTGGCTTTAATTTTAACTTTTTGTGTGCTTATCTCACACAATTCTCTCACAGCTCATCCTTGCAGCAGATTTGGCATAAGTAAGAAAACAAGCAAAAGCCACTGTATCTGCTGCTTTAGAGGTGGGAATGGATAAAAACAGTTTGAATTCAGATGATGTAGTATGAATGGGATTTGTTTATTTTTTTTATGGTAGGACCTGGGAACAGGTGAGAGGTTTGTGTGCCACAAATCAGACTACCCAGGTGCCTGCAGATTTCTCTCTGGGTATCTGGAATGTATGTTGGCCAGAGTTTCAGCAGGTATTAAGTCCGGATATTTCCCTTGTTCTGACCGTATGTGACTATCCATACCTTCTGCTGTTGTTTCCTCTCTTGGCTGGCAGACCAATTGTTTTGAAAGTGTATATGTATAAGTTGTCATGCTTTAAGACAGAAACAAACCCTTATACGTGAAATGCTAGCACGAATGTTCCTACACACAACTGATTCTATACTTGCTCAATATAAAAATAGATATTCCTTTCACTGGAGTGTGAACAATATTTTATTCTCACATTTTTTCCCTGCTGCATAATTTACAACTTCCTTAGACACATCTGATATTGGCCATAGGTAGAATCGGGACATCAGATTATATGAACTGATTTGGCTGTTACTTTGTTTCTGTAATCTGTGGAACACACTGAATACATATTACCATGAGATTATCTCCACCTAGTTGAGATTAACTGGTGAAGTCTAACCACTGTTAGACTCTACAAATGTTTTACCACAATGGAATTATATCTAAACCACTTCCAAAACTCCCCGAAGATATCCATGGGTCTATAACAAGATCTGACTTCTAGTATTAAGTGAAGACATTAAGAACTAAACTGTTACAAAGATATTAATAAGTCTTCTGTGGCAGGATTTAGTATAACTTCTTATATTACAAATGGAAGGAGTTGTTACTATGTCTGGTAGTGGGAAACTCAGTATCTCGTAAACTAGAAGAGATTTCTGTAAGGGGTTACTGCAGAGAACACAGTTGTTGCTCTTGCTTATAGCACAACTGCATAGCCATACGCAGACAACTATATGCTTGATTAGCCTGTCTTTTGAGGTAGTTGGACATGAAGCATCCCTAATTCTGAACATATGTAGTTGAGTTAGGAATGTCAGTATTTGAGCTAAGAAGTCTTACCTCTTAAATGGACTGTTAGTATGGCAGTAGCTGTGCACAAATGTAAATGGTTTTTGCCTGCATGCAAACAAACTCCAAGCTAAGACATGCATTGCATTTGACCACACTGTGGTTGGACTTGCACAGTTCTTGGTGAGTTTTGTTCTCAACCTCAGCATAAATGAACAAGATGAATATTGCATCTGAGACACAGGAGCAGAAGATCAATCTTTGTGAAATTCCTCCTGTCAACTACTTTTGCTGATCTTTGCTTACAAAAGTATTTCTAGGTTCAATAAGAGATACGAGGGCAGCATTTATCCGTAGCTTTCACAGTAAGTCTCAGCTTGAAGGAAAATATGTGAAAGCAAGCCTATGAGTCTAAAAGAAATGGTTCTTGTGTTTATTAACCAAGAGGGAATATTTTTCAGAGTGGATACATTTAAAATAAGTCTCCTGTTAAGGTCAACGAGATCTAAGAATATGTGCTGACTGTAACCAAGATTACTACTTGGCTTGGAGAAGTAAAGCTTGTTTTGATTTATTTTTTTTCCTCTGTTAGCCCTTTTGAGAAAAGTACAAGCAGAAGGGCCCCAAGAATTGTAAACTGTACTCTCAATATATTATAAAAAGCAGTAAATGTGGATAAGAAATATAGTAGTTGCCTATGCTACACTTAAAGTCTGATCTAAAGTTCATCATTTGAAATAACTGGGTGTTTTTCCCTACTGCCATCAGACAAGTTTAGCAAAGTCTTCCGTTCAAGGATTCTGGAGCTTTTAAAAANGGAATACTGCACCTATTGAGAACAATTAATGGTGTGATAGCTCAACATATCTAGTCTTTAACTGAAGTTATAAGCCTCATGAAAGAATAAAACAGTGAGGCAGAAATAGCAGAAAAATATATTGATTTGTCAGTAATTGATTTTTTTTTTTTTTAAACATGAATCCTGTTCTCATTATGCCATTTCAGATTGATGTTTTGGGATATTATGTGTTTTTGTAACTAACTCATCTGTAATAAAAGCCCCAGAGCAGAGAAATAGCACTCAGAAAAGGATTTAAAAGCACCAAACAAAAATGAACTCCTCATGATACCTTAAAGCTATTCATAGATCANAACCAACCCAAACCCACACATCCACACATGTTGAGTAATAAAAGGTGCTACCCATTCTGGGCACCTCTAATTTTAGATACTTAACTTCAAACACCTACATCGCTCCTCTGACTAACTATGAGGGATCTGGTGGTGAAACTGCAGATGGAGAGAAGTTCTCTGTGAATCAGACTTTAACCACAGGCACTCAACATAAGCAGTAATGCTGGATGCTGAGTGGGACTTCATAATC
>VXAL01002561.1:2284-18609 GCA_013399475.1 Chauna torquata
AGGGATGCCAGTGAGTTTATGATTTGTACTTTTTTTTTTTTTTTTGGTCATATCTGTTTTATTCAGAGCTCTCATGTTGACTGGAGGCTTTGTGAATTACAATATCCATAGTTTACTTGACAAGACATGGGAATATCATAAGGGATATAATCCTTAATAACAGACAAATAATATTCTTCCTACATCCAGGGTAGGAAGAATCTTCTGGGGTTTCCGTGTACTTTTGAAGCATGTGCTACTGAGATTTTGGGTTAGCTGCGATGATGAGGAGAGTTAACGTTTTTTACTGCTTTGTAACTAGTCAGTCCAATCTCTGGATGGGGTTATTTGGATTAGGATGAGGAACGTTATATACTGCTCTGGTTCAACATATTTAGTGACTTTTGGGAATTCTATATTATGTTTCTTTCATAGTTTATTTTTGAGAGCCATACCAGTCAAATTATCTTTAAGATGGTAGCTTTAATCTAGTTGATGGAAACAATCCTGTTTGAAATAACCATGATTGACCTGGAATGATGAGTGGAAATAGGTCAGGTGCTTCCTTCATATTTGAGGAGAAGCAAAGCATAGATTGTAATGCCCACGTGTTGCTTGAAATTAGTTCTCATGGGCCATAAAGAGTTCTATGCAAAAAGCATAGTTTGATTGATTGAAGTATACAGCTGAATTTTTTGCAGTAATTTTTGAGGGGAATATATAAAGAGAGAATGCTATTAAACAATTTAAAGTGTGCATTCATCTGTTTTATTTTAACCTGTCTTGCTCATTGTAGAGTAGAGAAAATCATGGCTTGCTGGAACGATTGACCAGCCTGGCTTCAAGTCATATGAATGACTTGGATACAATTCAGAAACTCGAATTAGAGCTTGAAAAGTTAACTGCTCAAAAGAGAACATATGAGGAGAAGGGGAAAAAATACAAAGAGGACTGTGAACAGGTAAATTTTCCTTATCTTCTTGGTGCTTGTATTTTAGTTGCAATAAGTTTTTCAGTTGCTGGATTTATCAAATGGATAATTCTGAGAGTTACTAAGTAAATTCACTTTTTGGGGGTAATCGGGAAGGAGGGAGTCCATACTTGCTTGTTACAAATGTAGGACATTCTGTGACCTGTTTCTTCTTCCTTCTTAATTTGTATGTTTTGGTTACTTTTTGTGTGTACAGAAAATCTTAAAACTTGAAAGTCAGAATAAAGAATTACGAGACCAGAAAGAGAACTTAGAAATAAAGCTCCAAGAAAAAACTGAGGAAATGAAAGGTACGATAATCAACAGGAGTTTTAAAGGAGTGGAGGACAGTTGTAAAGTTGGGTTTACAGCAAACGTAAATGACTTTTGGTCTAATAAAAACAATATAAGTGCTGAATTTACAGTAAATTAAAAGTTGGCTCTAAGCTTCTCTTCTCTGAAGCTAGTTTAGAACAAGTAGTGCAAATGCTTTTAATGTAATAATTGAATTAAATTTGTTCTTTCAGTAGCAAAAGTTCTGCTCTTACTGTTACCTGTTCACAGGCAGCATGTGCATTCCTTTAAAGTGTCTCTTCATCCTTCATTCCTTTAATACATTGTTTCTAAGAATCTAGCTTCGAAGGATGCAAGCAGCATGTGAAATCAAGTATACTTGGAATAAAATTTTGGAATAAAATTTTGGTACTTTACAACCATTTTATTCTGTAGCATTACTTATCAAGTTTACTGTGATAATTCTTGACATTTTAGATAATTTCAGCTTAAAATATATTAAGGATTGCTTGTTGAAACAAAAACTTCTCATTGTGATAACGCTGTTTTAATAAATGCACATAATTGCCTGAACGTCTTTGAAATATTGCAATATTTTTTGACAGAGAAAATGGATGAACTCACAAAGCAACTCTTCGACGATGTACAAAAAGAAGAAAGTCAGAGAATGTATGGAATCTGAATTTAATTTTTTTGAAGCAACATTCATTTTTTCTCTTTTTAACTTTCTTTTTCCTTCTGTAAATATAATCACATGAGTTATGAATCCATCAGAATTCTTGAACAGTAATGTTAGTACTGAAGTACTTTATGTACAGCTGAAGAAGAGCACATGCTTGTGGGTCAGTCACATGCAGGAAATTATGTTGCAGACTTGAGACTCTTGCTTTTGCAATTTCCTGTCTTTTCATGTATCTTTGAGAATTGAAAGGAGCCCCTGATTATGATGGTGGTTTTGGATATATCCTCAGCATTCAGTCAGGGTTAGAAAAGCAACTGATAGCTATTCCAGTCAGATTTCTTGTGAAGTGACTGTTAAAGGGCAGAACTGAAAGATTCAGCTTGAAGGAAAAGCAGTGTTTGTAAATGTTTTCGGTTAAAAATATAGGGGAAAAACTATTTTTTTTCCCTTTGGTATACTATTTGCAATATTAAAAATCACATTAATATATAATCGTTGCTTTGCAGCATGCTATTCTCAGATCTGGTGAATCTTTGCCAATATAAGACAGAGAACCTTAGGTACCAAAGAAATGTAATCCTCTGAAATTTGAAGAGTGCAATAAATCACTGTTTCTGAGGGTTGGAAGCTGTGTGGTGCTTCAGCTCAGTCTGATTTCAGTTACAAATGACTTCAGACTATACTAAGAGGACTTTTTTTTGCCAGTTTTTCCACTTTCTCCATTGGCTATATTATGTTGGAAGCCAGTCCATTCCAGCAGGGGCTAGTAGAAAATGCAAAGATTCTTCCATTGTGTTACTGAGAAGGACGCAGGGCTTTCTCCTGCTGTGTCCTTCTTCAGTGCTGACTGTGGCTGTGACGGTAGCAGAGAGCTGCTCAAGTAGACTAACTCTCAAGAGAGTTATAGAAGTAACCTTTAAGTGGAAAAGTTCAGTTCTGTCTTGAATTCAGTGCTGAATTCAAGTATCTGAACAGGATGTAGGGAAATCCAGGGACATTCTTATCATCCCTTATTATCCATTTTGTAGGTTGATCTGAGGATGTAGGGTAGCATTTTCAAGCAATTATGGTTCATTTAAGCTTTCTTCACTGAAACATCCTTCAAATTAAAAGAAAAACAAAGTCCCCTCTTTCACTTCTGAATGCAGGAAAATAAAAACTTGTCTTGTTTAGGATACTCGAGAAAAATTTTCAAAATCAGAAACAAGACTACGAAAAGGAGATTAAATTGCTCAAGGGAGAAATTAAGGTTCTCGAAGAAGAAAAAACTCAGCTACAGCAACAAATTCAACAAGAAATTATTGTTCAGGATGGCCTGAAAGTAGAAGTAGGACAACTTACAAAACAAGTGCAGGTAAAGTATGATTCATTTCATTTTGGATTCTTTGCTGGATAAAGCAAGTAGACAATGTAGCTGTTTTATTTATAGATTATCTTCTTTTTTTTTTTTCCTTGAGTACATTTTGGAAGAAATTGTAGTTACTAAGCTGTATTTGATACACCACTATGTTGCATCATTGTCATTAAGTACTCAGTATAAGTTGTTGCTCACAGAAAGAAGTGCATGATTTCAAGAGTATGACTAATTGTGCCTGGATATTTATATACATTTAAATATGTGGATCTTTTTTTCTTCCTTTCCCCAAAAAGGTATTAGTTTCTCATGTTTATTTTTCATAAATGTAATTTATGATCTGACCGTGAAAATACTATTTCTGTGTAAAGTCACATTTTTTTCTTATGAGTCAATTCCATGACACAAATACATGCTTTTTCACTACATCACGTTATTGTTCTGCTCTGGTGCCTAGGAAACAGACACTTTAAACACAACACATTTTAAGCCTTCTAGCATATGAACTTGTTCTTATTAATAATTACCTTTATGATTTAACTGATAGTTAGCCGTTGTCATTCACTTTCTGTCTCATTCTGTAATTTTTGTCTGATTTAGAAAATACCTGAGTTGCAAAAGGAAATTGAACTGCTGCAGACACAAAAATTGGATGTTGAAAAGCAGGCCCAGTCACAGAAGCGGGAAATGAGGGGTAAGCTACACACTAGATAATCCAGAGAATTTACCAAGCACAATATGAACCAGGACAGTTTAACTTGATTTTTTTGTTAATGTTTGCTAGCTTTGACAGAAAAGCAGATCTCTTTCTCATCCCATAGTGATTTCATTCAATTCACAGCTTTACTTGCAAAGGGCAAAACAAAAACCATGTTAGTTTTACAAAGCGATCACTGAATACCAAGAGCTGGGATACCCCTTTGAAGAAACTGATTTCAAATATTTCTCCTTTGTGTTTAAAAATCAGTACTACTAGTTTAAACTTCGCTTAGAACTTAACAAGTATCTCATAGAGACCGAAGAACATGGAAACAATGCATTATCTGGCTTAGATTCAGCCTGTTATTAGCCTCAGGTCTCATAAGTGTCGGATGCGCTTAAGTAACTTGCTGAATTGGGGTGTCTTTGAGAAAGGGTACCTAATAAGAGCGCTACTGTTGTGCAATTTGTGCAATGCTAAGAATGTATCTTACAGGGCAAACCTGCATCTGCAGCATTTAATGTAGTAGGCTAGCACTAGATGACAAATCATCTGTGTAACTGTAGCAGTTGTCTAGATTTAGAACAGAAAGATGTAACTTTGCAATGAAAGTTTGATGTGTTTAAAAAAAACAAACAACAACAAAAACACAACAATGTAGTAGTGTACCTAAGTTAGTGCTCCTTACTTGTTCAAAAGTAGAGCCTAGTCCCTCATCATATTCTGGTAGTAAATGAGATATATTTACTGAGTACCAGGAAAGAACCTTACAGATTCAGGAAGAGGTTGGTTTGATTTTTATAATGATACTTTAATTTGAAATGTGAGGAGAAAATTATTCACATAATAAACTTTCTTTTTCCCAGAAAAAATGTCAGAAGTTACAAAACAGCTTCTTGAAAGTTATGATTTTGAAGATGTAAGAAGCAGGTAATTTTGTTCTGAGATCTCTTTAAAAAAACTTAAGAAATGCCTTTTGTTTACCTGCACACTAATGATACTGCCTTGTATTCTAGACTGTCTGTGGAGGATTTGGAACACTTAAATGAGGATGGAGAACTGTGGTTTGCTTATGAGGGACTGAAAAAAGCTACGAGGTTAGTCAAGTTCTTCAATGTTTTCATAACTCCAAGCCGTGATCTAGAAGATAAACAGAAAGATCAGTGACTAACTTACTTGACAGTGTGATACTGAACATCTGTCTAGCAAATTAACGAACACCATGTTATGTGATTGTCTGAGTAGCTTAAATTCACTTTAACTAATTTACTAAGTCAATGAGATAAGTGTGCATATGTCAATCTGGGAAATGTCTCCTCAGAAATAATGTGCATAACTTCCGACTCCTTTAATGCCCAGGTGATGTAATGGAATATCTGCATGTTGAACACAGTACTTTTTTTCACTATGTATTAAATTGACCCATTGCATTGAGGTCATACTACATCTGCAATTTTCTTTCTCCTTTTTTTTTGTTAATAGAGTATTGGAAAGTCACTTCCAGTCTCAGAAAGAAATCTATGAAAAGGAGATTGAAGGTTTGAACTTTAAAGTTGACCATCTTAGCCAAGATATTAATCATCTACAGAAATTATTTCGAGAGGAAAATGACATAAATGATGGTATTCGACTTGAAATTAGCAGGCTAACTTCAGAAAACCTGGTAAGATCAAGGTGTAGTAAAGCAAAGTATGTTACTGTTACTTAGCAGTTCAATCGAAAAGCGTTTGTGGCACAAAGCTGTCAAAACCTTGAAGTCATGTCCTTGAATTCACAAGGATTGAACAGATGTGTACATCTTAGAACAATCTAAGATTGCGCGTCCATACAGGCTTTTTCCCTACATGCAGGGATAACATGTTAGAATGCAGGTAAAGTTATTGTCTGAGTGTACAGCTTGTTGGGGTAGCCTCACAGAGGCTTTTTTTCTTTTCTTTTACATAAACCTGAATTGAGATTTGATTCTAATCACGGAATGGCAAAACACTGTTTTACAAACTCTGATTTGTTTGTGTGGTGCACACACAGGCTTTGGCTTCTGCTGTCAATAACTAAGGAGACGCTTATTGCTGTGAGTCTTTAGAATGTTTTTGAACCCTTCCATGATAATGTTGCTGAATATTCAGATTTTATAAAAGGTGGTTTGAACTTTAGAATGTTGCCAGAATGCCTATTGCTAAGATCAAACAAGTATTTTGGTTGTGCTTTGTGCAGTTTCTTGCGAATGTAAAGAACTTTGGAGGGGTATAATAATTTCTACAGATATGCAGCTGTATACTGGAAGTCGTGAAGAAATAAGTATTTATTTAAGTTTTTATTTACTCAGCATTTTAACTAAAAAATGAATTAGAGGTTTAGCAGTGACCAGAAAGCTAGCTAAACCATACCTTTTTTAATACCTATGTAATTTAAACTACTAGTCTGATAATTGACAAAAAACTAGCTTTTGTTTGGTCAGACCTTTATGTTTTTCTGATGGGACACTTCTGGTATTTCAGACTTAATGGAAAGCAGTTTCATGTTTCTCTGGGTCGATACTAAAAAAGTGTACAGGGTCTGTCTGGGATGCAGTTAACTTTCTTCATAGTACCCCACATGATGCTGTGGTCCGGATTCATGACTAAAACAGTGTTGATAACAGTGTTTTGGATATAGCTGAAAAGTGCTTGTGTGGTGTCAAGGTTTTCTGTTTTTCCCAGTCTGCACCCCCTCAGCAAGGTCAGGTGGGGGTGGACAAGAAGTTGGGATGGCACGCAGCCAGGACAGCTGATCCGAACTGACCAAAGGGATATTCCATACCACATAACGTCATGCTCAGCTATAAAAACTGAAGTAGAGAAAGAAGAAACAGAGGGTGTTTGGCTTCCAAGGTGGCTGTTGCTTGGGCATTGGTGTGTCTGTGTGTGTGTGTGTAGGGTGAGTGAGTGGCTTTGCTTTTCCTTTGCTTGCTGGTTTTTGTTTGTTTGTTTGTTTTCTCTTCGCCTATTAAACAGACTTTATCTTGACCCACAGGCTTTCTCACTTTCGTTCTTCCTATTCTCTCCTCTTTTGCACTGGGGTGTGGGGAAGGGGTTGGTAGTGAGGTAGCAGCTGTGTGGTTGCTTGGCTGCTGGCTGGGGTCAACCCACAACAACCAGCTTCAGATTTTCATTGTATTTGAAGCTTTCAAATTCAGAATTTAGTTATGTTATTCTTCGCCTGTGGTCAAAGGATAGAAATTAGCATCTTTTGATCTGAAGCCTCTTTAAAGCCATCTCTGTCTCTCAGGTTGAAAAGTTCTATGATTTGATTGTCAGTGAAAAAACAGATGTCTGAGGGGTTTACAGTGGTGATAGATTTGTGTGGTTTTGAGGTGCTCTCCACCAGAGGGCAGCTAACCATAGAAAGTTGCTAATAAATTGCAGGCAAGGCTAAAGAGTCTAACCTGGTTATTAATACTGTGTAAAAACCTATCTAACACAAAGAACTGCTATTATTCCAGAAGACCATATATAACATATTATTTTTCTGTTACATGAAGTATAGCTATAGAAATATTTTCAAAACAAAGTTAATAACATTGAAAACATAAGGAAAAGTTACTTATTTTATTTTTTAAAACCAATTTTATATCATACTGATTTTTTCCAAAGTTAATTGAGCTAGGAAAATTGTGTAATTTCTTTTAAACTACAGAACATAAGAATGGTAGTATTGGGTCAGTCCAAATATTTAGTTAGCTCACTATTTCATTTTTAACAGTGGCTGGCAGCAGATGCTTCCAGAAAAGTTACACAAATCAGGCAAGCAGGTAGCAGTACTCCCCCACAGTGTCTTCCCAGTCTTTAACTATTTGCAGCTGAAGGTCTTCTGATGTCATAGGTACTATCGCAGATGTTTCGAAATGAACATGCTGAAATATGCCAATGTCCTTTTTCTCTAAAAGGTGATCCCAGATCTTAAACAGCAAATTTCTGAACTTGAAAATCAAAAATTAGATCTTGAAAACCGTCTTCAAGAACAGACTATAAAGTTGAAAGGTAAAGTACCATTCTGGTCCCCAGTCTTACAGATAAGATGTACATGATGAATTCCCTAGCCTTGAATTTGTAAAAGCTGAAGCAGCATTACTTCATTGCCTGATGACTTACTTGCCAGTAAATGTAAGAAACACCATGAAAAAAGTGTTGTATAGTTTACAGCTCTGTTATTAAACAAAAATATATGCAAGTGTGTGCACTTTTTTCGTTTTTGAACTTTTTTAGGTCATTCAGTTCTACGATTTGGATGTTTGCAGGTGCATTCAGTAGAGCTGTGCTAAGAATGTGTGTAATGGAGTATGCCCTTTGGAGACAGTCATAAAAAGGAAAGATGTTTTGGAACTTAAGTTGTACTCCATGAGGTGAACTTCAGAGGGTGTTGAAAAATTCAGAGTAGGAGACAGAGGGAAAAGTTCCTGCTAAATTTGCTTGTTTGAAGGTTCTTCTCTATTTAGGAAAGCATAGGTTGCTCAGGGTTCTGTGTCTTTCTAACTGTAGTGTCTTCCTAGGGAACTTAGTTTTTTAAAATTTGCAAGTAGTTTTACTGCCAACTGGAAAAAGTTAATAGCGTCAAAATTCTCTGTCACATATAATCTTGCGTGGAGTAATCAGATATTTTGCTGATGAATTATATGACATCATTCAATTTTGTTAGATAAAACAAAATTATGAGTGTAAGAAAACATTTTACTAAATACTAGTGGAGAACAGTAAGCAAACGTGATCTGTGATCTTGTTTTTGTTTTGTTTTGTTTTGTTTTTTGCTAATTATTACTGAAAAAATCAAAGAGATGTCTAATCAGCTGCATCATGAGCCAGAAGGGGACAGAACGCTAAGACGGTAAATAGATTTATATTTCTCTCTCTTTTTTTTTTTTCCTTAATGTAAGAAATGTAAGTGCTGTAGGCTGGGGGTAACAGTCACTTAAAATGGAAGTACCACATCCAAAATAAGATTTGCCCTGCAGCCTTGAGTACAGCTAATAGGTAATGGGCAACTATGATATGACTGTGCTTTAACAGAAGAAGAGTAAAAGCCAAAGCTTCCTGTCTATTTCTAGAACAAATGAGACCCAGAATGAAAGAGACATAGAAGAAAAAGAGAGATTGAACGTCATAACCCAAGAAATTGAGGGGCTGAGCAATGGTTTGAAGCAAGATGAAATCCAGACTGAAGTAAAAAGCAAGATAAAGCAAGAAACAACTCGACTTGCTGTGGAAAACATGGTGAGGAAATGAAATCCTCATTAAGAAACTGTACCTGAAATGCAGGATAAAAAGAAAGAAATCATGTTTGTATGGTATGGGCAGGATGTTTTTCTCAGTTCATTGGGGGAGAAAAGAGGTACAAAGGTTTCACATTTCTTCCACCAAATATAAGTAAAAATACATTGTAATGGTCTTTAATTGTGACAATAACATGTAGCAGTAGAAGGCATTTCTTTATTGTGATTGCTCTGAACTCCCTTTGATTATTACAGGATCTTGAAGAAAAACTGGACATGAAAGATAGAATAATAAAAAAATTGGAGGATCAGATCAAAACTCTTACCAAGACTATTGAAAATGGTAAAACATTGTTACATGATGTTTTTTTTTATAGCTTTGGATGTTCAGTTTGTAGAAAAAGTAGATTTACAAAAAAAGAAAAAAAAGGTAGGGTTTAGGGAGGGTTTAGAAATTTAAAACCTCAGGAAAAAGTGCCGGGGAACCATCAGCAGACATTTTAGAAAAGCCCCTTCCTGTATTTTTTTCCCAGCTAAATAATGGGACCTAGACTATATGATAAAGTTTAATTCAGAAGCATCAGGTTCTGTCAACAAAAGTTAATACATACCCTCACACAAGGTGTCTCTGAACTAACAGAATGTTAGTTTTGCATCAAATGAGTGTCTTGTCCCATTAGTCTTCAGATGGCAGATGGTTACTGATATGAAGTTAGTTTGTACAAAGTTCTTATATAGCAAGTAATTCTTCACTGTAGAATACACTTCAAAAGGATGCAGAAGTGACTAATGTGGAGATTTGTCACTGCTGTTTATTTGCCTTACTAATGTAACTAATTCCACTGAATCCAGTGAAACTATTCGTGTGAATAATATGAATGTTATTTAACTCAATTCTTGGAACTGTAAGCGAAGAACATTTATATGAACAGGGCCTGTACTCTCTTTATTATAGAGAAACTGCTTTTCTCCAATGGTTTGTTCTAACATGCGAATGATAACTTAGTCATTTACCTGCAGTTAACAGTGCTTTATGTTTGCAGGCAGTGAAGTTCATGTGCCAACTTTGTCCAAAGAGTACGTTGGAATGATGGAGTACAAAAAAGAGGATGAAGAAAGGATTGTTCAAAATCTGATCATTGGTATTTTAGTAACATTTGGTATTTTATCAGTAGTCAGTGATATTCAATGTAGAATAATACAATAAAAACTACAAGATGCTCTATTTCATTTATGTTCAGAGTTGGCTTTATCCCACTCTCTTACCACCAATACGACTTGGGAACGCTATATTGCTCTTTTCCTACTGCCAGTCATTTCAAATACGAAGTGCTTTGTCTGTGTAACAATCATTTGTCTGACTCTGCGTAATTCTGACTCTATTATCTTCCTTACTATTTGTTCACTTTTAAAGCTGTAAATCTCAGGAGCACTCTAGGGACTTGAATTTACTTTCTTCCTAGTCATCTGGGAAGTCATTTACTTTCTTCCTAGTCACCATTTTGATCTTTCAGGTGCCTTCCAACCCAAGCCATTCTATGTTTCTGTGATCTACTAAGTCTGTAAGTCATTGGGAATATATCCATGTGTGATGTATCAGTCTTGTCTGTCCTTTCCATATCATTCCCTTCACTGAAGGGAACTGTACTTTCATGTTTCTCTTTTAAGGGAATTTTGCCCTTCCTCTGAGTTACTTCACAATATCAATCATACTGACAAACCAACTTTTTGCATTAGCTTGCAGTTAATAGTAAACTCAACAATTTTTCCATGCACATTAGTACTCTTATTAACTACTGCTTGGAAATAACATTTTCCTTTCTTTCTCACCTCCTTCAGCCTTACTTCAACCTTGTGAATGTTTCTTTCTTTGTGAACACAGGTGTATCATTAAACAATGCCAGAAATTGGTGGGCCCTACTGCAGATAGCAAAATGTAGGCCAGTTTTTGAAGTTGTCCTGTCTGGCATAACCCATGCTGTACCCCAGAATTTGCTACAATACTCTCTTTACTCTCTAGAAAACTTACTTAATACTTCTACATGAACAATACTGTTATATAAGTTTTCAGAAAGAAGCAGTTCATCAGTATATCAGTTATCAAGTGGCGGGTCACTGAAGAAATGAACCCAATTGTGCCTGTCTTTTTCAGAATGACACATTAAATCTTTGTATTTTTATATGATAAACCTGATGACTCTCCTTTATGCAGATTTAAAGCCACGTGGAGTTGTAGTTAATATGATACCTGGCCTTCCAGCTCACATCCTATTCATGTGTGTGAGGTATGCAGATTATCTGAATGATGCTGACATGCTGAAATCTTTCATAAATGTAACCATTGATGGTATCAAACAAGTTGTTAAGGTAGGAATTATGTTTCGATGTACTGTACTTTTTGATTTTAATGAAAGGTTTATAAGATGTGTGCACAGTACCTGAGAAATGCTGACATTTTCATTTGCTAGTGTTCCTATAATGAATAATCATGATTAGTGACACTCTTTTTTTGGTGTTAATGGTAGTATCCCTGTAAAGCCTCCAGGTAAGGTTCTACTGTGCTGAACACAGTAACATATGCATTAACAGAAATTATCTTTGTCTGAAGATCTTGTTGACAAAACCATTTCAAGTATTTTACATCTAAAAATGAGTAGCTAATGAGGTTTTAAGTGCAACTGTGCTTTCGGCACTGGTAAAAGCTGGATGGACAGAAATTAAGGTTAGTATATTTGTCCGTAGACAGGTATTGGAATTTTAGGAGGTTTTTGTAC
Organism: Chauna torquata; assembly: GCA_013399475.1. Classification (NCBI taxonomy): domain Eukaryota; kingdom Metazoa; phylum Chordata; class Aves; order Anseriformes; family Anhimidae; genus Chauna; species Chauna torquata. The sequence continues at coordinate 14,283 of VXAL01002561.1, forward strand.
TTCTGTTCTACTAATGTAACGTTTTTTTGCCGTGTCATTTGGTACTTCAGCGTTAGTACCCGAATAATTAAAGTGATATTGCCAGCCAGTTTACAAAACCAAGTTGTAAACAAGAATCATTTGTCTGTTGTCTCTTTCACATTACAAATTCAGCTTTGTGATTGCTTTGTTGTGGATTTGTAATGCAGTAAAACACCAGGCATGCTTTGTAGCACAGGCAGGAATGGACCGTGGTTTATGCATTTGAGTTTGTTACGTACAGAATGCCTGTAGTTTGTTCACAAGAAAAAAAAAAAAAAAGCAACATTTTATGCATAAGAAAATGTGCATATGTGTGCATATTTAGCTAACAAAAAGAAAACATACTTATGCATAGTTAGAATTGTGTTTATATGTAGTTCAGTTTCATTTCTATATACAGGCATTGCTCACACTTTTGCAGGAAGGTCTACAGTAGACTACAACACTACACACAGAAATGTGTAAAAACTGTTTCAGACTAATGTATTTAGCCTCTCTCTCATATAAGAGTTAAACAGTGTTTAACAAATAAAAGAAGGATCTTTGCTATATATACATTAGCCTGGAAACAAAACAAAACAAAACAAAACCACAAAGATTTGTACAGCTAGCATGTTACAGATGCTGTATATTCCTTCTGCTGTAGATGAGTGCTATTATGCCAGTTCTGTAGTGGTCTTAAGTTTCAGTCTTGAAATTAAATTAATTTCATAAGGCAAAGTTATTATAAGATTGCTTTGTCATTTTCAGGAAAATTCAGAAGATTTTGAGATGTTGTCCTTTTGGCTTTCTAATACATACTGTTTTCTTAACTGTTTGAAGCAGTACAGTGGGGAAGAGGTAAGAGTGGTGATTTCATCAAATAATTTCATTACCTTTGACAGACTTTAATTCAATAAGAAAAATAGATAATAAATAGATAATTATTCACCAGCTCACCACTGTTCCTTCAAGATGTTTACATATTTGTATTGTTTTGCAGTGGTAATATGTTTTACAAAAATAATAAGACAGTGTAGAACTACCTGATCAAGTAAAATCAAGAAAACATTAAAGTGCTAAGGTCAGTTAAAGACATAACATGGAAACTGTTACATAATTTAAACTCTTGTACTTGAGTTTAATATGAGCTGGACTTCAGATGTCCAGCTGCCTATATATAAAAGGGTTTTACTGTTTTATGATTGTGACCATTTCAAAGACTTACTGCTACCAATATGAGATTATAGAAGAAATCCTCAGTAAAGGAGCAATATAATAAAATACTCTTATAAAATAAAATAAAATACCCTGTATTTAACTTGCTTGTTTAAGCTAGGTTTTATCCTGTGATTCAAAATTCTTTTAAATTGCAAGCACTTACTATATTTTATTGTGAGGTTTTATTAGCTTACATAGACTGAAGCAAAATTGCATAGGCACTTAAGAATATGCTCTTCAGAATTAAAGCCAATAGGTCCCATAAAGCCTTGGAATCACAGTAACTGTGTGTTGTCTAAACAACAGTACTCCCTCTTGTGGTTATATCGATAACATCTAAAGAGCAGTGAAGAACTGAAAACATTTAAATTTAATAAATAACAATCTTTTGTAATTTAATCCCAACAATAGGGAAAGGTCTGAATCCAGAATTTAGAGTGTTAATCTATATTTGTAATGAACACTGAAGACTTCACACAAGTTAGGATTCAGTCTAGATTTTTGAAATCAGAATTTTCCTGATGAAAAGTCCAAAAATGAGATGCCTTTGCAGCAGTAAGACATACATTTTAAATTATTTTGCAAACAGAATTTAAACAACTTTTTAAATTAAATAGTTTGCTTTCTGTTTAAGTGATCTAGGAATCGCTCCAAAGACCACTGAAATTTATGCATGCCTTTCCTTTGGTTTTAGCAGGCTTTTGGAACAGAGTAAGCGTGAACATTAACTGGAAAAATAAGTATAAGAAGCACAGAACTAGAAGCATCCATTGAAGTTAGCAGTCACTTTGACTCATTCTGAGACTGTTTGGCCAGAGACAGAGTGGATTACTCTAATATATAGATTAGAATATAATACCAGTTTATAATGTTATGTGATTTCTAATAATTATATTTACAACTTAATTGTAGGAATTTATGAAGTATAACACCCCACGTCAGAATAAGAACTGTTTGAAGCATTTTGATCTGTCAGAATACAGACAAATTCTTAGTGATTTGGCCATTCGTATCTATCACCAATTCATTATTGTAATGGAGAACAACATTCTACCCATGATTGGTAAGACAGCAAAAATCCAGAGTTAAATGTAGCTTGTGAAGTACTTGAATAAAGATTATACATGGACACAAAGGATGGGACAGACTTCTTTCTCCTGTTGGTTTATCCATGTTGTACCTGCATGTGTGTTTCTGAACACATAAATTCCACTGAATGCTATATCCCCATCGGGCATGGAAAGACTTTTTCCTCTCAACAATTTCCTTGTGAGGAATAATGCTTTGAATAATGCTTTCCTTGTGGGATAATGCTTTGAAACAGACGAACATTATGCAGAAAGAAAAGGCATTTTAAAATTTGTGTGCTCCAGAAGCCTTTGTCAATATCCATCTTATTTTTCTTGTATCATTTAAATTTTAAAATATCCTGAAATTATGTTTTGCTTAAGAATTAAGTTAGTGTAACTGAAAGGAGCCTTAGGAGTGTTAGTCTTACCAGTTATTTTCTACTGTCTTTCAGTACCAGGCATGTTGGAATATGAAAGTCTCCAGGGAATTTCTGGCTTGAAACCTACAGGGTTCCGTAAACGTTCTTCTAGTATAGATGACACGGATACTTACACAATGACCTCTATTCTGCAACAACTCAGCTATTTTTATAGTACTATGTGCCAGAATGGCTTGGACTCTGAGCTTCTAAAGCAGGCAGTGAAGCAGCTTTTCTTTCTGATTGGAGCTGTCACCCTCAATAGTCTCTTCCTTCGCAAGGACATGTGCTCTTGTAGAAAAGGAATGCAGATAAGGTAAAGCAAGTAAACTTTCAGCAAGCAGTTGCTTGAGAATGAATTTTTAACATTTCTATTTAACCTAGTCCTTTATCTCTAAGTCACTGGATGTCCTGTGACCATTCTGCTTTAAATAGCCAACTGTTTTTTTCACTCTTTTTGAAAAAAGTAGCCTTTTCAGATAAGTTTTCTCAACCTAACATAATACAATTTGTGCTATCCATGGAAACACTGGTGGAGGAAAAGACAGAGAAAATGGCAGTCTAGAGCTCAAAGTCAGTCCTATGTTTAGCATTCTTCCTATGTTCGTTGGCTCATGACGATGTATAGTGTTTTTAATTCTTTCTTCCTAGAGTAAACAGGTACAGTGTCGCCTGTCTGGTAAATAGACAGAAACAGACTTGAATTTTTCATGCTCTGCAATGAGAAGAGCACTGAGACTGAGCCATTGAGGGTTCTCAAAGGTTGAAGAAGAAAGCTTCTTTAACCTTTAGGTCTGCACTTAAAAGCCTGATTTGTAATGTGCAAGGATTGTTCTAATCTCCTGTATAACTTTAGTTGTAAATTAATATTTTAAAGATATATAGTGCTACAATATAGTTGCCAATGCCAGTATATATTGATATTTTTCTGTAACAAACAGCTAAACTAGTAACCTGCTTTCTATTCTCCAAGCTTTAGAAATAATGAAAAATAAATAAGTAAAAAGAATTAAAGTAAACAGGGGATTAAACTTAAAGATCAGCAAGCAATTAATTGTTTGATTTTTTTTTTTTATGATCTACAGGTATTTTTTTAACTTAAACTGTATGAATATGAACACTGCATTAGAGAAACAAAGGCTTTTGAAGTCTTTAATGTAACTTGCTTGGTAGAGGGAACCTGACATTTCTGTTGTCTGTTCATGGTTTAATCCAGATGTAACATCAGCTATTTGGAAGAATGGCTTAAAGACAAGAATCTTCAAAGCAGTAATGCCAAAGAAACTTTGGAGCCTCTATCTCAAGCAGCCTGGCTCCTTCAGGTCAAAAAGATCACAGATGATGATGCTAAAGAAATATGTGAACACTGCACATCTCTTTCCACTGTTCAGGTAATGAACCATTTGTTTTATTCTGGCACGGACTGGAGAATCTTACCTATCTAAAATAATTTGTTGCAAAGAGCTATTGGTCTTTCGTTTGATAAAAATAGCATTCCTCACTATTCTGTATCACCACTTGTTATATTGAATTTTTTAACTCCTTATTCCTGATTGTTAGCATTTTAATAGCTTCTGTGGCAAATACCTGTCTGCCTTGTTCTATCTCACGTTTATA
>VXAL01002561.1:18666-29931 GCA_013399475.1 Chauna torquata
TTTTTTTTTTTTTTTTTGCTGTTGTTTCCTTTAATCAGTTCAGCTTTTTCTACATCTCCTTGATCCTGCTGACATCATTGGAGATAAGTCATAGCAGTTGTCATATATGTAACAAATCATTAGGTGACCAGTCAAAATTCTCTCTGTTGTAAAATTCCTTACTGAAACTTCCGTTAAAATACCAATAAAGATGGCATATTAATGTTTTCTTCTTTTTGTCTGCTCACTTTTTGTGACATACTAAAATAGTCTTTTGTAATTTGAGCAGATAGTTAAGATCCTCAACTCATACACTCCGATAGATGATTTTGAGAAAAGAGTGGCTCCATCATTTGTTCGTAAAGTCCAGGTAAGAGCTACAACTATTCCCTCTCATACAGGGAGTTACAGGGTACTTCATACACACTCATTTTGATGCTACATATTTATACTTGACCTTTATGTCAAGTTATGACTAAGTTGCTCAGCTTCTAGACATTTGGAACTGATCAAGAGAGGTCTCCTTAACATGACATGAAAGCAAGATTTGCAATGAGAAATAACCAATGTTAATGTTTTTACTTTTATTTGTAATACAGTATTTTTTTTTACCCTTTCTGCTATACTTTCAGGCTATGCTAAACAATCGTGAGGATGTTCCACAGTTGATGCTCGATACCAAATATCTCTTTCAAGTGACGTTTCCTTTCACTCCCTCTCCACATGCCTTGGAAATGATACAAGTCCCCAGCAGCTTCAAACTTGGCTTTCTCACAAGGGTTTAATAAAACCAATGCATTGGTATTTTCTGAGAGACTAAATAAAGACAGGCAGACTTTCATGGTTCATTTCTCCAGCTGGTGGATGGTATGGTAGCTTGCAGTGACTTAAACCGTTAAAAACTTGTTCTAGAGCTGAGACTTAAAAAGCAGGAATAATTTCAGCCTGTGATTTCTTTCTCTGTTTTCTGACTGTTCTTCGTTATAATCCTACAATGATGACTTTATATCATCAGCTGGACATAAAGATGACCACACAGTTTCTTAGCCCAAACCTGATCAGGAAACAAGTTCGCATTGGTTCTTTGTCAGTAACCCTAAAGCAACAGTCATAGGGGAAGGCTACCATGGGATAAATGTTATTACTTTACTGTTTTCTTGCCTTTGCTTTCTGCAACAAGATACTTTTTTTTCAAGGTAATTCTATTCATTGTCTTGATATACTGGATCTGTTTTACAGCAGCTTTCACCCTTCTACACTTTTTAGGCCTTTATTCCTTTCAAGAAATAGGTCTCTCGTAACAAGAAGACTGTATAAGGAGGGAATGGAAGGCCCTCCCGCAATTTTTTTTTTTTTTTTTTAAGTACAAATAGCTACATTGAACCTGGGGAGCTGAGATCAGCCTAAGAGAATTGCTGTAGTTTACACACATTGTCTTTTGTAGTCATGCTGCCTTGGCTCACTCAGGCTGAATGCTTGCATTGTAGTTCAGGCACACCAGACAGCTCTTTAGCCGGGGGAGGAATTTGGGTGCTTTTTTTGAAGGCAGATTTCAGTTTTGTTCTCTGCAGTGACATGTCTGGATTTTCATATCAATCATTAGAGTAGAACAGTCAGATAGAAAATTCCTGTTGTGATCCAGGTTTAAATTACAAGCTTATTTCTTTAAAAAAAAAAAAAGGAGTTCATCTCCTGTTTTGGGTGCATCTCTAATGCAATATCTTTCAGACGTACTCTGAGTACGCACACATGTACATGTCTTCTTTCTCCCATTCTTTTTTGCTTGTTTCCCTCCCCTGGTTCAGATACTAAATAGGAGTGAATGCAGCTACTGCTGTCTGGTCTTACTGATAAACCAAGCTTAATTCCTGGCATTCTGTTTATTTCATTTAAATTGCAGGATCCTTAGAAGCAGAAGTGCACCCCTTTTTGTGTTGTTCAGCCTTCTTTCTGTACAGAGAATGCAAAGAATAACAACTTTATTTAATAAATACGAGACCCTGTCAGAACAACTGGAGAACCAGCATTCACTTCACTACACTGTGTCACTACAAAGATGACAGTCATTAGAAATTCCTCAGTAAATTATGCTAGTTTTCTAGCTAGGCTGTTAGACATCGTTATGAAAATTGAGTACTAAAGCTTTGAAATACTTAAGGGATTCTAATTAATTGAGTTAATTTAAATATTACAGGAAGGAACAATTGATTTTTTTATTACATAATGTTTAAAATCTGTAAATATAGAGAAGGAATATGTTTTGCTATTTTCCATCCTTCGTATTTACTATGAACAGTGACATTCGCAGTGATATCCACAGAGATGCGTGAAAAATATATGAAGGAAAATTTTTGTATTTTGTTCAATTGCAATAAAAGTTGTACAGAATGTCACAGATATGTAGGTAGACTAGTATTCTTATCTGTTAAATAAAGTAGCTTTTAAATCAATTTGTAGTGTTTTGAGTGATGGAATAATTATGTTTTCAGTAAATAATTATTTGAAAGAATTTACTTGGAATTATGTGGATGTTAGTGAATACTGACAGTCTTGTATTGCATGGTGAACATTTATTTACTGGTCCAGTTCCTTGCTGCAACATTGTGTATCATCCTATCAGAATGGTGTGCTGTCCCTGGCTCCTGGTGAATTTCTGTAAATATTTTAATGCAAGCAAGTTTATTTGCTATAATCTGCATATAGCCTTTCTTACAGTTACTGGAGCTGTATGTCTGTTAGCTGGTACGGTACGAGTGAAATCACAGTCCACTCTTAAATCTACATCACAGAGAAGTGTCTGAAGGTATGTATGTCTGTATGACAAAAAATTATTGATCAAGGAAAATTGTTCTGACAATTTGATGCTTAGTTAGCTTGGCAGGCTTGTGTGAAATATGCTATTAACAATGTATGCAAAAAAAACTAAATATATTTTAAAAGAAAGATCAAAATAATCAGTGTTTACTGTATGCTTTCAGAAACTTATTGTGCTTTTGTTGACATCAATGCCTTCAACCAATATGTAGGTACAAAATTCTGTCTGTTTTTGTAATTCTTGAAAATATAAGGAGCAGTATTAGTGAAAGGAAGATACATGAAAGAGGCATTACTGCGGTTAACTTTCGTAGAATGATAGTGAAGGAGAATGCTATTGCATTCAAATAGAAAAATACCGGATGATCCTTACTGCAGTGGGAAAGCACTGAAATTGCTTATGGAATGTGCTTAGGCATGTGACTCCTGCAGTTTCTGATAACTGGACTCAAGAGCATAGGTAATCCCTTTCCGTCCTGTGTTTCCATAATATTTGGGTAAAAAAAAAAAAAATTAGGAAATTAGGATGGGTTACTTCTACTCAAATCTGTGCTGGACCGAGATCTAATTTCTTTTTTTTTCCCTTCTCATTTTGCCTTAGATTGTCTTGACCATCAAATGCAAATGTCTAATGGCATGATTTCAGTGACTTCAGTGAAGTCACAACAGCAGATGTGACCTTCAGCACTTTTTAAATTTTTCAGACATGTTTTCATAAATTTCCCCGGAGTCTTTTTTAAGAATCCAGTAAAGCAGCAATTTTTAATCTTGTTGATTTTCAAATTACTGTCTTACAACAAGTGAATAGTAAAAGTATATGCAAGGAAGAACCAGCATGGACACCACTCAGTGTGTTTGACTTAGAATTTGCTTTAAGAATATGAAGAAGATTGAACATTTTCAGTGTCATTTGTCAGAATGGCAATTTGATTGTTGGAAAAATCAGTAGGCAGTTAAAATAAAGCCTCTAAACTATAATCCTCAGTACGTAACTGACCTGAGGTGATGCAACTAGAGAGGCTGAGCTTTAAATACCCTTTAAGTAGCTTTAATAGGGAGGTTGCCTTTTTACATTAGCAGTTGCACGCGGCTCATCTTGAGAATCTTCAGGTTCTTGCTGTTTGAAAAGGTAGGCAGTTTTGGACATTTACCAACAAGTTTCATTGTGCAGAATTTCTCTGCAAGTAGCATATTTGTTGATGTCTCAGCATGCTACCATTTTTATACTTCTACTGTAACTTTTTAAAAACCTAGTAAGTTTAAAATTTCAGGCTACAGCACAAGAAGTAATCTTTTTAGACCTTTTGGGGTTAAATTGTTTGTAATAGTGATGGTTTTGTATACTGTGTTATAAAGATATAAAGTATCTCAGGTCTAATACTGCCTTTTAATTATTCGGAAGTTCCGTTGGCTTCTCGTGTAGCGAAATTAATATGTCATAATCTCAACTGAAGTAAAATCCTGATATCAGGCAAAACTCACCCTGTATGTTACTTGAGTAAATTCTCACACTTTATCAAAGATCAGTTCTGCCCAAGGAATTTATTCCAAGCCTAATAGATCCTTGTCTAAAGTCTCTAGGTCTAGTAATGATATTTTGTTTAACTAAGACAACATTTTTTCTGTTATATTTTCATTTTATACTTCTTCTGAAGTGAAAGTTTTCCTCCCAAAGTCTAGTTGAGCTAGTGTCTTGAGGCCTCATAGCAAGTATATAAATCTTTGTCACCTGAGTTGCCCTCAGTGGGAACCACTAACTCTAAGAATCTCTGAATAAGAAGTTACTCAGTTGTAAATACCCAGACTTAAGAATCTAGCACAGTTGAGCACTGCTGTTGTAGTCACAATAGGGGTCTTGGGCTCACTGTTTGTGAAAGAATGCATTAAAAACTTCAGGGCATATTTGTTGCTTTTCAGGAAGTGAGATATAAACCTCCTTGACTGCGTATAGCTGGTTGAAAGCTCCATACAGATGTCAGATTAATATGCTGTAGTTCATGTTAGGACAGATTTCTTCCTACATATTTTGAGATGAAGTTATGCAACTCCTGGAGACAACAGAAAAACTTCTGTTGAGTTGACAGGACGGGATTTCTGAGTTCATCATCTCATTTTCCAAGTAGTCCACTGAAATACATAAGAATAAGCAGCAGAATGGAGGTGCATAGAATAAACTTGGATTTGGTTTTTATATGTGTCCAGCCAAACAAATTCTGAAAGCTGTGTAGTTCATTCGATTTATTTTGCTCCATTTAAATCTCCTTTGCAATAGCTTCTAACTCTTAACCATAAACTCGTTATTTATGTATATGTCTAAATACTGTTAAATGTCTAAATACTGTTAAATGTCTAAATACTGTTAAAAACTTTCATTGAGACAATGGGAAATATTACATTTTCCCTATGTAAAATCTAAGGAGAAAAATGACATTATGATATTATTTTTGTTGTTTGTCTGACTCTCAAAGAGTTTCTCATTCTCCGTTGACGATTGTGCTTTGATCCTAGAGATGCCTGGCTTGAGAACAAAAAGAGGGTTCATAATAACCCAGCTTTCAGTGTGCTGAAGCATCACTTTCTGCTCAAGCAGCACATTGTTCATAATACTTTTGAAGCTGCTGACTGAATCCCAGGCCATCTTTCAGTTTTAAAAATAATACATAATATTGACTATTTAATAATGCAGTGGAAAAATAAAACAATAAATATTGATTGGTGCAGATTTCTCACAAACCCAGCTGTTAGGCATTTCTAGTTTCTGTCTACTGACATCAGTTAAGTGAAAACTGAGAGTCTGCATGTCATTAATCAATGTGCAATCAGTTACACATCAGTGCACATTATAATAAAATACATATTTTGCTTTGTATTTTTCTTCATAAAAATACAATCTGCGGATCATGTGACTGTCTTGCATATAGTGACAATTCATCAAGTTTGAGAGATTAGTCAGAGAGAGAGATTATCCAGCCTACAGATGTCTATATACAGTCTAAGCTGCATTAGCTAACAGAGCAGTAGCAGGAAGCTTTGCACTGGACTGGAACACACTCTATCTTTCTTCTGTCTTTCAGCTCTCTTGTACCGCAAAGATGTGTGACCAGACCTTTTTAGCAGTTGTATTCGGTCCATGCGACAAGTGCTCCAAAGAGAAGCCCCTTAGGGCTGTTTACATCAAATCAGAACAGCTCAGCTACTGCTCACTATGTGTGGAAATGGTATGTTATTGATTTTATCAGCTGGAATGTGAAAAGACTGCAAAAAATAAGAGTTGGATGTATTAATGGTCTGTTGTGTTGGATTTTTCTGGAGAGAAAATAAGCATTGTTAGGCCTGAAGGCTAGCTGCTTCTAATCCAAATAAACACCTCTGCAGACACCTGATGTTATTCCTTGAGCCTGGAACAGTCATGGTGCAAGGTTCAAGGATATGTTTTTTGATTCTTGATTGGAAAGTGGCCATGAGATTTTTTTCCCTAGGGCACTGCATTCCTTAGCTATGCAAATGTTATGTGCCTGTCTAAACTCCGCTCTGAGGTATAAGCGTGCAAGTCTGCTCAGCCTATGATCTTGAGTGTTGCCCATTACCTTTAACAGAACTTAAAAAAAAACCATGAAACTATTGCAGTAAGGTGACTCAGCAGAGACTGGGGGATATGAAGTTCATCTAATCTGTTTCAGCTTTTCTGAGACTGAACTGGAGTGCTGTCCTCATGGCCCACACTTCATACTGAGACCATGTTGTCTCGTGTGCTGTGTGCAGTACTTGGGTGGGGGATCTGTCAGAGCTGGAGGTAGCTACAAGGAGGATAAAGCAAGAAAAGGTTGCATAGTAGCCGAGGTTCTTCTGTCACCGTGTGTATGTGTACCACCACAGAGGGTGGTGGGGAAGATTAGCAAACCTGCTAGGCAGACCTGCAGTCCTGCCGGAATACCTGCATGAAGAAGGGGTGGTGTGGGAGGCTTTCTAATCTTCACCAGTTACTGGTGAGGTGAAAACCCGCTCTCCTAGTAGGGAGCACTGTACCAGCGCAGTTACAGGTTGATTTTAGATGAGATACAAAGCTAAGGAACATATGTGGCCACTGAAGAGCTGGTCTCCAAAACTGCTTTTGCAAACTGAGTAATGTTTTACTGAGTCCTGATTATACTCCAACTTGGAGTAACTCTGTTTCATCTTCCTGAACCATTGTGTAATAATCATTTGGAGAAGACATACTTCACTGCTTCTTCCCCAGAACTGGTCGCTACCATAACTTAAATAGTGTCCAATAGGTTGTTGTATTTGAGTGTCAGATGAAATGATCTCCGCAGGAATGCTAAAAGGTTTAACTAACCGTGTATAGAAAACACTGTGAGACAGGCAGATGAGAGCACTGATTTAGTGATTGTAGATGGTGCAATGTGTACAGTTCACTGACTGACACAGCACAGTCATGTGTCGCGTTGTTTAGGAGGAAATTTAGATGTAATTACTGTAAGACAAAAGACAGTCTCTTCCCTATTTATTTGCTTCTCCTGTCTTTGAAACTGCTGCTTTGTTCAGGTCCTTCTTGGCCAGCAGCCTATAAATAGCAATTTATCTAGTAAATTTTTGCATGACGTGGTAAGTGCACACCAGAGTTGCAGGAAACTGGCTGTTTGTTATTTATAGTTCCTGCAACTTTCTCATTATTGGCACTATGGAAGTTAAGACTCCTACCAACAGAAACAGCTGCTAAGTGGAAGCAGACTGAGACTTCAGGAAGAATTGCCTCAGTACCTAACAGCCTGTTAGGCTTAGTATTAGCACTGCAGTAGGATCTTGGGCTTTCTGGTAGATTTGACTTTAGCTTGTTTCTTCATATTTATTTTGTAAAAGAGATTTAAAAACAGCTACTCAGAACACAGACAGCTCTTTGCACTAGTATTGAAATACATATGATTAGGAAAGTAGTATCCCTTACTTTTTGAAACTGATTTTTCAGAGCTGTGGGTATGCTTTGGCTTCTATCAGAATGCACAATATGCCCTTGCCACACTTGTGCAGGTGTTTGTGTATGGGTGTGCATAATGTGGTGTGTAATCAGCTGAGCCTTTTGCAACTTCCTGATTTACACATTCATCTCTTAATTTCAGATGCAGATTGGACTCAGCTGCACAAATGCATTTTCATCAGCCAGTCTTTTTGATTTCCCCCAAAGCAATATATGTTGAAGGATAAGAGTTAGGAATTGCTGATTCCCAGTGTTGAGATCATCCTACTTCCATTAGTTGCCTTTTAGGCTAAAAACATCTTTTCCCTCTGGGGTTTTGCCCATTTTGGAATTAGTGCTAATCAATAGAAATTCAATGTGTTTGCTGTTTTAGTCTTCCCAGAAAAGTATTAGTAAATTAGCTTACAATTTAAAAAAAGATCAGCTGGTGAATTAGTGATTATTTTTTTTTTTTAATACCTACCTTTTGAGATAGGCAACAATTTGTGACACAATTAGACCTTCCATTTTCCACAGTGTTCCTATTAATGGAACAGTACCAACTTGCATATATTCCCATCACTGCAGTGCAGTGTGTTTGCCACACGGGAAGGGTGGGTTTACGATTGTGGTAATGACTGTTTTTGCCACAATTCTTGGTGACCGAATGTTTCTGTAGCAGCTCCATAGAGTTCTGCTCTATAGGAATGCGGACTACTTTCAGAGTGGTTGCCTCAAAGTAGCCTCAAAATATTTGAAGCCAAGAGTCATTTTGCCTTTGCTCCGTAGGGAAGAGTCAGAGACAAAAGCTGTCTTATGTGAAGCTGTCCTTGTTTTGGGCAACATGGAAGCTCACTGCCTCTGAGGACATAGCAGCCAGTTTGGAAGTGGTCAGCTTTCTAGGGAATGCAGGTGGTCAATACAAAGGGACAGCAGCCCTCTTATGTACCAGTCATTATTGCACAATTAATGGATCATAACATTACAGAGTTCAGTTGCTACTGCTTTTCCATATAGTCCACATACCATACCTTCTGTACAGGGTGTTTTCACAGCCTTCTGGCCTGTGCTGATGTGTTTTGAAACTCATCTGAAAGCAGAGCACAAACTAAGAGGACCTATATTTTATCCACTGCTGCAGACTGGACTGCCATTTCAAATTAAACATAGTAAATGCTAATTTTGTGTTAACAAGTTGTTTACTAATTACAATTTTTTAGGCAATTGCTAATGTGTTGTTAAAAGTATATTGCCTTCAGTATGGTTAGTTTTTATGAAAAGGGAGAATTTTCAAAAATACCTGATTGCTTGTTAAATGGTAACACTTTTTCTTTTAAAGTTGACCTAGTAGTATGTTATCCTCTAAATTAATCCAAGCCTGCTTTATTTTATTGAAAGCTCCCGAATGACCTTACTCTAACCTGTTGGGTTTTTTGTTTGTTTTGTTTTGTTTTGCTTTTGCATGGTTAACTAATGACTACATGGGTAGCTAAGCAGCTTGGTAATGAGCTAAATACTTTTTTTTTTACTTAAACTGATGAAATACATATTATCACACACTTCTGTAGCTCACTCTGTTCAGTAGAGATTTCTCTTTCACCTCATGGCTCTGCTCATCCCTGTCATCTCGTGAGTAGTATCAAGTATCAGTCTGAACATGCATGGTTCCCAAAGACTCACCTTCCGTACTGTCTTCATAGACTTTTTAAATCCAATTTCTCAAGGCAGTGAGACTGTTCACATCAGTAAGGCAAGAAAGTGTGGATTTTTCACTGTCATTGCTGTGCCAGTTGTCTGATATATAGGCTTTATCTGAGCCAAATTCCTTAGAGCTTATAGGTTCCTACCAAGGTGAAGAAAATTCCTGTAGGTTTTGTTGCATTTAACTTTTGAGTCCCTTCACATTTATCATGTGTCAGAAATAGGAAGTTAAAAAATCAAATTTCTTCAGAATCTTCCCGTCACTCCCCCAGGACACAGCTGCATTATCGAGTTTAATATCAGTAGGTTTGATTTTTCAGACATGAAGATAACACACTAGGAGCTTCCTGTCACTTTCCTGCTTAAAGATGCTTTTGTTGTTGTTCTTTTCGCATCACTTTAAAAATACTGAATTTTTATTCTCTGGGCATTGCCCGTGTGTTGGAAGGGATTCCAAGGTACTCTTTACCCTGAGGGGCATATCCAGCAGTATGTGAACTCCATAGATATACTGCCCTTTTTTCCTTTATGATGCTGGAAGTAACTGGGTCAAAATCAGTCCAGACTTGCCTACATGGCCATCAGACTGGTAGGGCTGTCGCACCAGCTTCTGTGGACAGTGGGAAGACTGGAAATACATTCACTGCATTTCACTGTCCAGCTAAGTAACCCAGCTGCTGTAAAGCAGACCTTGAGCACAAGGCCAGACCAGGGCCTGAATTCAGCCTCTGGACTGACATGAAAAGCTCAACAGCTCTGCCCATGCATCCCAGTCAGTGACACTGCTCCTAAGCCCAGTGTGGGAAAAGACTTATTTTCTCCAAGACCTGTACTGTGTCCAGGATGTGCCCAGAGTCTAAACAACAGCTGCAAACACTTATTTTCTTATCTCCTTTTCCAATCTTGGAACAGCTCCAGGTTGAACAATAGCCATTGGATTGTCTATTTTCTGGTTAAAGGGAGACAATGGGAGTCACCATGAGCAAAGTTACTCCGTGTAGATCAAGGACAATTGCTGAAAAAAGAAGAGGACGTTTTCAAGGAACTCCCAGGGAACAAAAAGCTGCAAGGTCGTTTGACACAGTTCTTTCTCTGGAAATATAAGCTGCTCTGTGCGTGTAGCACTCATTTCCCTATCTGCCTGCAAGCAGAGGTTGCTGAGACAGGGAGCTGTGCCTCAGGCTCACACCAAGCCCAAAGTGAAGGGGTCTTTGTTCCCTTTGGATTTTTTGGAAAGTGGTCCTTTTCAATGGCTGGGAAGGCCATAGACTCAAAGTGGCATATCGTTGTGCAGGGTAAAGAGGTGGCTAGTCTAAGGAGTAAAAAAAAAAAAGTTAAAAAAAGTGATAAAAATGAGGAATTCAAAGCATAGTAGGGAGAAGGGTTCACACCACTACATCTGTCCTGCTGGCACAAGAACTGGCCCAGAGCCGCTGTGAGTGACAGAGTCTCCTAGTCACCCCTGCCGCTAGGGCTGTAAGGGAATGATGGAGCTGAGCTGGGATTTGCTAAGCCCGGACAGGATCTGCCTTCCCGGTCTGGCATTTTATAATGCCATTGAGGTAACCGATGACTTTTTTTTTTTTCCCCCCCTCCTTTCTCCGCAGAGGATGCAAACTTCTGGTACAAACGAGTTTGGACACAAAGCAGAAACCCCCTTTTGCAAGTATTTCTGGGTCACTGAAGCCCTTGGGCTGTGCCAAGGGCTGGGGATGCACAGCAGCTAGCATCTGGTGCGAGGGCCGGAGGCGAGGCCGGGTCTCAGCCGCCTGCCTGCAGGCCAGCGGGGGCGCCGAGCCCGCCGTGCTGCCTCGCCC
>VXAL01002561.1:30282-54385 GCA_013399475.1 Chauna torquata
CCCCGGGCCTCCAGCGCCGCGGGGCAGCGGCCGCGCGGGGACGCCGCGGCCCGCCCGGGCTGCGCCCACCCGGGAGGGAGGGGAAGAGGCCGTGAAATTCCTCGCCTCCCCCGGCGGGCTCGGAGGTTTATCCGCATCGTTTTGGTGCACGTCGTAGAGGCAGAAACAAAGCTTAAACCCAGCCTTGTAAGTTGACGGGAATTTGCTTTAATGAGGCCAGGATTTCACCCAAGGTGAAAGGGGCTTACAAAGGAACATCGTTTCCAAAAACAACGCCATCTGCCCCGCTCCATCCCCCAGGGAAGCAAGTTGCAGTGATCCAGTGCTGATTCAGAGGTGCGGGGTGAGGCAGTGCTCAAGCTGTCAGCGCATAACTCATCCGTATCAGCTGCAGTTGCAAGATCCGTGGTTCATGTAACAGAAGTGGCATGGACAGCACTCAACCCGGCCGCTTCCACCCCTCTCACTTTTCAGGAAAAAAATAAGTTAACCTTATTTTTATGGTGTTTCTCAAATACACCTGTCCTGACATGCAGAAATGCTTTTTGTTGTGATTATTTAGTTTTTATTTAAGATAACATATATTGCAGTTCTTTTTTGAGACAAACATGCAAATTACTGTATTGTATACTATATTGTATATGACTGAATTCATACAGCTCATTTTATTAAAAAATATTATTGGATCATAAAACTTTTACTTCATCTGTTTTGATGCTCTAAGTGTTGAAAAGGAATGTGAGTCTGTATCAAGTGATTTAGATATTAGTGTTTTTGTAACACTGAGGGACTGGCAAGCATTGCTAAATTTCAGGTGTAGGAGTTATGTGATTTTTTTTTTTTGTCTGGAGTAAATAGAGCATTTTCTGGTTTAAATTAGACCATCATAAATTATGTCTGTCCAGGAATCAGTAAAGAGATGGCCTCATTACAGAAACATTACATAAATCATCAAATTCATACAGTATAGTTTCCGTATCGGCCATAGTGGGGAGACCACATAAGCGTATATTCTAAGCACATGCTTAAATCTATTTTTGCTCAGGAAAGCAGAGTTTTCCTTCTCATTGGAGTGATACTGTAAGTGGGTATGTTGCTAGTAGTCATAGGATATTTATCTCTTTTGTCATATGTAAAATCTGTAAACTTATGTTGGAAGGCATTGTTTGCTTAGCTATGACATGATTTCTAAGGTAAAAGGGTTATGCTCCTGTAGAACAGTGTTCGCTTATGATATTTAGTATCATCAATGCTGTATCAGAGCTTTTTTGCACTTAAATTATCCCAAGAGCTATTTCTGCAGAGGTTACAAGTTTCAGAATAAAGCATCTCTTCTTTTGGTTTTTCTAATCTAAAACCGTATCTTTCACATTTTTTTTCTCTGATCATGACCTTCCTTCTATGGTTCCCAAAACAAACAGTGGGCTGAACTAGTGTTGCCCATATTTGTTCAAGTGGTTTTAAACAGCAGCTCTCAAAAATGTGGATAGAAAGAGGAAATACCAAACATTCATTTGATTCACAATATTACAGTTTTAGGGATTCAGTTCTTAAAATGTCAGGTATAGGTAAAACAGTTTGTCCTGTTCATGTGATCCATAAATTTTTAAGGCCAGAAGATACCGTTAGGACCAACTGACTTCTAGTGCAGAAAAGATCAAAGACCTAATAGTATCTGCATTGAATCCACAGTTCTTATTCAGGCCAAACCGTATGTTTTATAAATACTATGTTTTGTCTGGACTTTAGTAAAACCACTCGAGCTACTTATTGGCCTTAGCTGATCTGCGTGCCTGAGTGCATAATTTTCAACTGTCTTGAAACAATATTGGAGAAAGCTTCAAAATAATTGTCTGACTCTAAAACCTGTGCTAGGCGGGTGGAGGATTATTATGGCTGTGGTTGGAGATAAGCATCCTCAGAGAATCTAAAAGCTAAACCAGACAATTCCACAGAGTCTCAGTTGCGTTGACATAATGGAAACACTTTGCCTATTGTCTGTGAAACGTTTGTTTTTTCAGATACGTTCTGGACACAAACGTCTTTCCAGCTGCCATAATAACCTCCTGTCCTATGTTTTCATCTCTTCTGATTGGATCATTGAGCAGGTTTCAGTGGGCAGAAGTAGGCGGAAAATGTATCTTTCCCTCAGTGAGCTTATAGGATACTTTCTCAGAAACTTGTTTCTGACCTTCTGTTAGAGATGGTATGGACAGATTGTCAGGAATGGTGGCCAGTGCTTGACCCCTGGCTGGGTGAGATTGGATGAGCAGAGATTTCAGGTGAGAACATTATTCTAGCACAGCCTGCGGGGCTGGTGGTTTTGAAAGACAGCTCTTGAAAAACTAAACCACTGGAAATCAGTCTCTGCCTTAGACAGAAATCGCTCCCCTGACCCTGTGCCAGGGAGTGATCTCAAAGTTAAGGACGTCTGCTCTTTCGCTGCCCTTCCTAGTCCACAAACTTTCTTGCAGCAGCTCTAGATAAGTGACAAAGGGTAAAGTGGCGATGTTACTGTAGAGCAATCACCTGCCATACAGGATGTGGAGCTCAGCCTCCAGCATGGCATTGAAAAAGCTTAAGATTTCTTCTGCCAGCTCGCTAAAGCATGGGAGCTTCTGCATTTATTTCAAAAGCTTTGAGTCGGGCATTGCCCCCTTGGCTAACAGCAGCTGTGTTATCATAGGTTTCAGCATGGGCAAACATACGACATGGGATAGTGCTGGATCCTATTAGCTTTTCTTTGGACTGAATCATATTCAGTTCTGGTGCCAGGGTCTCCTACCCCAGGACCTG
This sequence comes from Chauna torquata, assembly GCA_013399475.1. Classification (NCBI taxonomy): domain Eukaryota; kingdom Metazoa; phylum Chordata; class Aves; order Anseriformes; family Anhimidae; genus Chauna; species Chauna torquata. The sequence continues at coordinate 33,079 of VXAL01002561.1, forward strand.
TACTATGCTGTGAGGCTTGAAGCAACTCCCACCCTCCCTAATGCTCCGTGTGAGGTGTGTCAGAACTTCTACAGGGTGCCAAGATGCATCATGCCTCTACTGAGCTCCACACTGGATGAACAACGTTGGAGCAGAGCAAATAGGTTTCCTCAGATAATGCTTTCTCCCAGATGTGTGCAGATGACTCCAGCACAAGACATCAGGGTTATGTGAGACAGCTTTTAGTTGTGTGAGCTGCAGGGGATGGATTTTACGTCCAAGTGAGTTTGCACGAATCAAAGTGTAAATCTGTTAAGTTTTTAGGAGTTATCAGCTGAAAGTACTGCTATTAAATGAGGTATGAAAGAACTGACTTCTTCCCCAGAGGATGCTACTCAGGAAAGTTGCTTGTCTGCCCCCATAAAAGAAAAAGCTGACCGACCCATGAAGTCTTTGAGGTCTGTAGAAGCTGTTGAGAAGTTGGGTAGCACACTCTTACAGCAAGTGTAGAGTTTCCTGACTTTCACTTGGAGCTGTGTCCTGGCTCTTAGGGTTCCCTTGGCCACCAGAAGAGCAGAGAAGTCTCCAGTGCCAGTGGCTAGTACCCGTATCACACTGCACCACTGCTGCAGTGCTTGAGGGCCGGCTGCAGCTGGGAGTCTCGCATCCAGAACAAGCGTTTCACTGTGAAAACTTCAGAGATTTGATGCCTCCCCCCTTCTTTTGTATGATTTGTTCCTCCAAGACCCAGTAGTGATCTTCACTTCTGCTGAGTACCTCAGGGTGTGTGTTAGGCTGGAGGCTGTCCACGCTCTTTCAAGCCTCAGGCAGACTGAGGATTTCCCAATAAGAGGGAGGAAGGGGAGTGAGTAATCAATTTTCCAGGTATATTTGGGTGTGATAGTGTGCAAGAGCTTCAGTTGCTACAGCCCTGGAATTCAAGCCCTGAGTGAATTCATCTGTATCTTTATCTGGTGGATATATTCATACACCGCCCACCTTGGTTTTACCACCTGCCAGCTCTGAAGCAGACTTTATTGCCCTGCACCATAGACTCATGTTTCTTGGATTAATTCCTCCAAGTGACATTACTCATGAACATAAAGGTTTTCCTTGGCAGAGCTTCAGTGCAAGGTTCTCTAACCATCAGCTGTTTGTAGTTCATCAGGTGGCAGAACGTGTGGAGGCACTGGGCCAGTTTGTGATGAAGACCAGGAGGACCCTGAAGGGCCATGGAAATAAAGTTCTCTGTATGGACTGGTGTAAAGACAAAAGAAGAATTGTGAGCTCTTCCCAGGTATGGCATTGGGCAGATGTTTTTCAAAGATACTGTGAAGCGCTATACAAATCTTTGGGCTGCACTATGTACTGCTCTTTTCATATAATAGCAATGTATTGTGTAAATGTTTTCAGGATGCCCTTAAGGCAGTTCATTGGCAACATATTTGTTCAGAGAGCACAAATCCAAGTTTCTGAGTATCACTACACCTGTTGTAGCTAATATACTAAATATTTCTTCTGCAGTCATATACAGGTTTTCCCTGTATTACTTACCAGAAGAGAAAATAGAACTTGTCTGAGGCCAATTTGCACTTTATTGCCTTGGTCTTTACAGATTCAATATTCAGTAATGATTTCAGTTTATGTGTTAAAAGAAAGTAATGAGGAGAAGGGAAGGGAAGAAGTGTTGATTCTCCTAGAGATTTCTGTGGACAAAAATTTCTTCTGCAGTCTGTATGATTGGTGTGACCTTGAAAACCTCAAACATCCTGCCAAAAGTACTGCGTTTCCTTGGGCATTTTGAGAAACAGTCATAACAGCTGCTCAAGACCAGTGTCATGAGCTGGAGGAGGTAATGAGATGATTACTTTCTTGATCCCCTGGTTCATCGTGAGCCCAGTATGGCAGTGAGTGAGCTTGCTGCATCTCACAGCTGTTCATTGACCTATATGAAATCTGTCAGGGGTCTCACTAGAGGGATAAAAATAGGCAATCTGCATTACAAGCCACCTTCAGTTACTGTGAGTTTTTTACTATTCATGGTGATTCCAGCAAAGAGAATCAAAGTTTAAATAATTAATGTGACATTTTTAAGTGGTTAAAATGTCAGTGCGTAGATCAGAAAGCTAAATAGTGAAGCTGTAATGCATTTTTGCATTTCTGAATTTTTTTTTTAAGAACTGTAGTGAAGACAACACTGTGGCTGAAAGGAGACAAGTGAGTGCTCAATAGTAATGGTTTCCTGAGATGGTCTTGTTTGTGGTGTGTGCTGCAGGTGAAGGGAGTTCTCACAAACACACTAAGGAAAACCATTTAAAAAAAACCAACAGTCTTTTAATCCAGCATCAGTCAACTCAGGAGGAAATATGATTTTCTTTTGGTTGAAGAAATAACAAGCACTACCGAGAAGCATCTCCTTGGTGCTTCACTGCAACCATTGTCATGTTGTTAAAATGGAGACAGAAATTTCATGAGATAACAGATCAGGGGATAGAAATGAGCAGCAGAGTTTTGTCCAAATCTGGGAAGTAAGCTGACAGCTGTGTCTTTCTCTGTGTACTTTCATTTAGGATGGGAAGGTGATTGTGTGGGATTCCTTCACTACCAACAAGGTAGGTGAAACTTCAGCAAAAGGCAAAAGTCATATTTCTGTGTGTAGGGAAACAACAGTGGGATAAGATGGAGGGCTGGAGGGCTCACAGGTGTCACAGGAGGCAGCAGGATGATGGAATAACCTGCAATCCTCCTCCAGCACCTCAAAACAAGGAGCTCGGGACAAACTATCTCCCTTGACCTGTGTCTGAGCAAAGTCACCATCAGAGCACTGGTATTTATTGTGGTTGTCAGGGCATACCGATCCACTCTTGTCACTGATGCGATGCCCCCGTGCTGGGGGCAAAGCCAGGCCAGCAAAATGGATGTCCTCCCTGGATAACAGCTGTACAAGGTGCCATGTGTGATCACCAGGGGTCTTTCAGCCATGGTGTTCACTGTGAAATGCTGCTGCTGCTTCTGCAAGCCTTGACAGGGATGCCTTGCTCACCCTTTTCCACGCTGCTGAGAAAAAACAGCTTGTTTGTAACTCACCTGGCACGTGTATCACAGTGGGGACCTTTTAGACTACCAAGTAACCCCAATAAAACATGCTCTGTGTTCAGTCTCTTGAATAAGGTGGGAAGTGTCAGGGACGGAGTAGCTGTCCTCCTGCTGCTCTTCTAGGTTAGAGAAATGTTGATATCTGAGTTTTAAAGAGATGCTGTGTTTCAGGAACACGCGGTGACGATGCCATGTACGTGGGTGATGGCATGTGCCTATGCCCCATCTGGATGTGCCATTGCTTGTGGGTAAGTTCCTAGTTTCCGCAGCTGTTTATACAGAGAGGCTTGATTTGCAGTGGTCTCCTGGTGCCTTCACAGATGCCGACAGTTAGAAGCTTGCGTGTCTTGATCATGGATGGGAGGATTACATTCAGTGCCTCTGATTCTAGTCCAATAATGGCTCATACATTTTATCTCTACTGACTTCAGTGCAATAACATCTGTTGTATAAGCATGGTAAATAATCCTCTTTCAGCATTTATATCATGGGTTAGGAATTCAGCATGCATGCAAGTTTTGTGTTCCAGTTTGCTTGTGTGTATTGGATATATCTTCTAAGGGAGAGTGTTTTTAACCCTGTTCTTACTTTGCTCTCCTTCTTCTAAGAGGTAGAGAAGAAGGTTAGTCATTAAGGATTACCAGCACATGAATAGATCTTGCCAAGATGGAGTGAGGGGAAGTAACCCCATCCTTGATAATCATCTCCAACTTTTCTGAGGGCTCAGATTTGAAAAAAAAGAGTTTTTGCAGGGGAGAAAACAAAGAGATTAGAAGTTGGCAAAAGAGCTTTTAAAAATGGTCTGGGTGGATCAGACAGACAAAACAAGCTTGGGGCGAGAGAAAGAAACAAAGGGAGACTTTACTGTGCAGCTTGCAATGTGGAATACAGCCATAAATGTATTTGGAGAAGGAGTCCAAAAATTGTATGTTTTTTCTATAACTTGAAAAAGAGCAAGAAAGCTCTTGTAAGAGAGACAGGGAGGGCATATATGCATTGCACTACATAATTCTGTATTTCTGTTGTACTTTCGGTTAAGTGCCGTGCGCTTAATACAAGGCACAAAACCAGCACCAGACAGGGTGCTGGGAATCTGGGACCAGGGCATGGCTGATCTACCACAGCTTTAGAAAAGGGTTAGAGTGGGCACATCTGGCCTGGGAGACACAGCTTGACTGATGCAACTGTCCAGGAGGGACAAACCAGCTACAGAGGACAGTATTTCTGTTGCCTTTTATCCAAACTCTTCTAGAAGACCTGTCTTCACATCCACTATTTGCTGTACTGTCTCTTCCATAGGAGTTAGGTCAAATTTATTAAGGTAGATAAATAGTGTTGTTTTAAGTACTAATACTCACAATGACAGATGCCAACAGAAAAATGACAATTTGTGTACGAAAAATTAACCCTGAGGAGACTATATCACCATCCAGTTTATATTTTCCTGAGGTTTCATTCAGTGCCGTTTATAAACTAGATGAGGGTAAAAAATACTGAGCCTCAGCTGTTCTAGTACTGTAACGTAGCCAGCTTGGTGAGGCAGCTGGGGCTTCCCTACGTGTGGAGATCCTGGACAGCACAATACAGGGAAGTCGGTACTTGTGAGAATTTGGCAGTGCAGCACTGACAGGTGGTTTCCTTCTTATCACCACTCGCCTTTTGTCGTTGCAGTTTTAACCAGTTCTCCTCTCTCTGTTATTGCTATTATTACTCTTTAGTGGCCTGGACAACAAGTGTTCTGTGTACCCTCTGACATTTGACAAAAATGAAAATATGGCTGCAAAGAAGAAATCGGTTGCAATGCACACAAACTACTTGTCTGCCTGCAGCTTCACTAACTCAGACATGCAGGTAAATGCATTCCCTACCCGCTGCTCACTGTCCAGCAAAGCCTAACACGAGCTGCACTCATATGCGATGCAAGTAACCTTCCTCGCTTCAGGGGCATTTCAGCACCCAGAGCCATGTCCTGCCCCACGCAGAGGCTGCTGGAAAACTCTTGCTGGGGCAATGAGCAAGCTGCAGAAGCTTCTGTAAGGAAATGCCTGTAGCAGCCCGTGTCTGGGCTGTCATGCCTGTGCCCTGCAAAGGCCTGTCCCTTTTGCAGAGAGAGCTTGCTGGTACCCCATGTGCTCTCTGTTCACTGGGTCTGTGCTGGCTTGTGCTTTTAGGACCTCAAACTAATATAAATAGTTAAAAAAAAAAAAAAAAAAAGTTTAGGTAGGACTAGGTAGGGTGTGTTCTGTGCCAGCTGGTGGAGTGTGTGTTGTTTGCCTGCTTTGTCATGGTTGTCCAGCCAACTTTGCTTTAATTCTTAGTATTTTTTATTCATACCAATTGACGTATCTGAGCTCAAGGATGGCCCCACAGGGCGAGCCCTGTCCATACATGCAATGGTGTGTTCTCTCAAGGGAAAGGAGTGATGTTACCCCTGTCTCGCAGCTGGGGGGCTGGAGCACAGAGGGCCAGTGATTGCTCAAGGTCACAATGGGAGTTGATGGCAAAGCCAGGAACAAAATGCAGATCATCTGAGGCCAGTCTTCCTCTGTGGTGAATATCTCACCTCTTTCTCCAGGAACACGAAAGATGATGAAAGGAGCCAGGATAATCTCTTTGCCCACTCTGGTTTTCAAATTTCAATTGAAGTTCAGCTCAGTGCAGCTCTGCAGCAAAGTGAATACAGAAGGGAGCATTTTGATTGTGCTCTGTATCAGCAGAGCTGCTGGAAAGGGAATACCTTGTTCCCTTCTTTCAGGTATTTGGAGCTTTTCTGAAGGAAATACCATCTCTGATTGCTTCTATTTCAAGACATGAAATGCCCCAAAGTATGCCGTTATTTGTCATTCTGTGGTTTCTGTAATGACTCTGAGGTGCTAATTCAAGTCTATTGCCATGGAAACAGTGATGGAGGTACCCAGGCTCAAGCTTGCTAAGCCCTGACCTTACTGTGCAGGAGCCCTGCATAATTAGAGCAGAGTCTAAATTAAGTGGGATGGTTTTGATGAGATACAAAACCAGTGTTCTGTTTTCTTGTCCATACCTGTATGCATCACGATTTAAATCCTATGAAAGGAAAAAATAGTTGTATATTTTTCATAATAAAAATAGGAGAAGTTGGGTCTTTTTTTCTCCATATTGAATACAGCAAACTGCATTGATACTGAACATAATATATTACTGTTATTAAATACTACCACAGTGGATTAAGGTGCTTTATATTCAGTGATTCAGAGATTTTTCTGAAGACTTTAAAAGGAAATTTTCTTCTGATTTATAAGGCTTAGGTTTTTAAGTGATCATTTATAGCAGTGTACATCATTATTTAAGCAAATACAAGCAAGTGGGTTGGCTAAGCTTCTGTTATAACACTGTTATGTAGAGCATCTTAGAAAATCCTGGATGTCTTCTGTTCTTTTAGATAATGGCCTAAGAATTAAAATTATTCCGTAATTCTGAGGGTGCACTGTGCAACAGGCACACTGTGCAGGAGCTTTCCCAGCCCTGCCCAGTGTGTGCCGAGCAGCTGTGCTCTCCTGGCTGGTGTCACCTGGGGCCTTGCTGCGTCGCCTGTCCTGCAGCATCCTTAGGGTACAGCAGAAACCTCCCAGAGTCCCACGGCACCCAGCACCCGCTGCTAGTGCTGCAAGTGCTGCTGTTCTGCCTCGGCTGCTCTCTTAAACTAGAGCTCAGTTTTCAGAATGAATGACAAGGAAAGGAGTTCAGGAGCTGAGGTGTCCGTGGGCATCTGGTGAGAGAGGAGATCTGGGGTGGTTCATCATCGATTAAAGCCAATCTCAGGCTGCACAGGTGCTGAAAGAGGGGGTCCCATCCATGTTCCTCATCATATTGCAATCCCAGGCCAAGACGAGCACTGAGCTGCCAGGCTGGGCGACCTGTGCAAGTCGTCCTTGGCCCCACAGATCAGTCTTGCCAGAGAGAGCCTCCCCCGCCGCAGCTACACAGAGAGCCCAAGGAGCCTCGCTTCCTAAATTAGGTATCTGCAGCTCTGCAGTGCGATAATGCTCCCCACATGACGATGCTCCGTGTGTATTAATAGCAACGGTTAATTGAGATCTCAAGTGCTGTGCATGGGGCAGGCAGCCATACTCCTGGTGTGGCAGAGCTGAGAAGCAGGATGTGGCCCATGGAGAAGGCAGATGGCAGAGGGGAGAGTGGCCCCTCGCTGCTGCTCCTAGCCTCGGTGCCTGCGCTCATGGCGAGCAGGAGTCTTGTCCCCACTGCCCGCTGCCATGTGCAAATGCAACCTCTTGGCATGGGGTGAGTATCCCTGCCCAGCACTGCCAGAGCCCCTCATGGAGGAAGCTGGAGTCTAAAAGCAAAAAGTTTTAATTCCCTTCTGTGTTTTTTTTTATAGCTGTACCTTGAAGTTGAGTCCGTAACATGTCACTTTAAGCATTAGCTGGAGCCCTGGACTGCCAACAGACCCTTCCCTTACACCTTTAGCTACTCCTATTCGTCTCATGTCTTTCTTGTATACTATTAGAAGAGCAAATTCTCAGAGCTGAAAGTCTTCATTCCTCATCCTTGGTACCTTCACTCCCCCATCCAAGTACAAATATTCCTCAGAACAGAGAATTTCATTGACCTAGGCTCAAAAGTGGAAATGAAAGACAATTCAGGACTTTCTTCTGCTATTTATCGTCTCAGAATATTAGTGCGTCTCTGCGGCAGGGTTCAGAACAGGCTGTTCTGCAGCTTTGCAGCCGTCTGTTTCTGGGAGGAGTTTTTGGAGCATCTGTCAAACATGATCAGTGTTTAACTTTTATGCAACTCTGTGAATGGTTTCATGGTTGTGTGCTCGTTTTCTTCTTGAAGAGTATTTTCTTTCTAATTTCCACTGGGATCCCCTGAGTTTCCCCACTGAACATGAGAATAATCCATGCAGAAGACTTCATAAAGTCATAGAATCATAGAATATCCTGAGTTGTTCTGTGGTCACGCTTGTCTCTTCCACGCCTGTGCACAGGGACCCTTTCAACCTACAAAATTTGTGATTGCATAACAGCTTTGGGTGCCAAGGGGGAATTCTGAACAATTGAACACAATCAGGATTTAGCCACAATCACAAGCACTGATCACATGTGCTTTCTACAACTGCTGTAGCAGATATGTTTGGTCAGTATATGTTCAAGCCCTTTCACACATAAATGGTTTTGGACAAGTGAGAGGTGATGGACATGTCAAACAACTGTCTAGACAGGCTCGCTTCCCTTTCAGATAATCCACGTCTTAAGCCCAATTCATTGGGTTTAACCTGGCTATTTCAAGCAGGAAAAAAAAAAAAAAGAAAAAACAACAAAACTTAAGGAGTTAAACAGGTATACTAAAATAGGCATACTTAACTCCAGCAGTTCTTCATGCAGTTTGAATTCCAGCAGCCTAAATATGGATAGGGTTAAATAGAGGAGCAGACAGGAATACCAGTCTATTCTACCTCCTTTTTGGAGGATTTGGAAATGCCAGTAGATCTCTGATGGCATCCATTCTTCAAACCCCACTGCACAAAACTGACCGTTACTGAAACCCTGTGTGGGTATAGCTGTGTCAATACTCCTGTCTTCTCCACCCTCAGTTCTTTCCTTAAAAAATAAAAAAACACAAACTCTGCTTAGAATGGCATTGCTTTTATGACTTTGATGTATTGTACAATATTTCATGAAATTAAAACTGTCGTTGGTGTATGTATAGGATGCCAGTAGTTTCTTTGTCAACTTGATCATCTGCTGATTTTTGTGTTGTGACTTCTCTTGCCATGTCCCATAGATCTTGACAGCAAGTGGAGATGGGACTTGTGCTCTGTGGGATGTTGAGAGCGGGCAACTTCTACAGAGTTTCCATGGTCATGGAGCTGATGTCCTGTGCCTGGACCTGGCCCCTTCTGAAACTGGAAATACATTTGTCTCAGGGGTAAGCAGGAGCTTCCTATCATAATATAAAATTAAGGAAAGTTAGAGGGAAAAGGCAGCAAAGCAGGAGGCTCGTGATCATATTGAGGAAGTGCTGGAATATGTAGTGGGAGCCCCAGTACAATCCTTTCATTGCAAGCACGTTTCCCAAGCTGGAGCAAATTAAACCTCTGACTGGGGGGTCAAACCCACCCCACCAGTCTGACTGCAGTTCTGCTTGCTTAGCAAATTCCACCCCACACTAAAACAACCCAGCCCAAGATCAAAACAACGCCTCTCCCGGGAAGGGAAAGGCTCAGAGTTAGAGCCGCGGGCTCATACCGCAGGCAGAGGTGTGAGCCCCCATGGGTGGGAGCCTGGCACAGCAGACAACCTCCTGCCTTTGGCTCCTTCATCATGCCTGGCTCTCGGGAGCCAGGCAGGGTGTGCCAGGCGGCTGCTCAGGGCACTGAAGTGAAGCTGTAAATAATGTACATGCCACTGTGTTGCTCAACTGCTCCCCAGAAGCCAAGGGGTAGCTTGGGTGCTGGCTGGACCCTCGCACAAGTTGGTGCAGAGGGATGAGGTGTGGCCACATCTTCAGCTGTTGCTGAGTTCTCTGTGCTTTCCAGCAGTACTAGAGGCATTTAAAGCCCCTTCGTCAGTCGAATGCTGCCCGCTCCCCACCATGCCCCAGAGCAACACACAAACCTCACTGGGGCCACAGGACTGGTTCTGGGAAAGTACCAGAAGCTGGTACTTTGTCAGCATCTTCTGAATCTTGTCCTGCTGCTGAGGGACTGCTGTCCCCAGGCAGCCAAGCCATGGCCACATGTTAAGGCAGGCAAGGCATAAAGGTGAGCAGGATGGGTCTCAGCAACTTTTCAAGGTGGTGCTGGTCTTTCCCATATCAGAAGTCAAGTGTGCAGGTAAGAGCTGTTAGGAGCTGGGAGATGAGCTGTTATCGGAGGCAGGTTGCTACCAGTAACTTTGCTGAAGGTACCTGGTTTTAAGCCCGACCAGTGCTGTCCCACAGTGGGTCCTGTGCTTGCTGGTGGAAATGGCCCTTTTGCCAAAGAGTGCTGTCCATCGATTAGGGGATTCCACTTGTGCTTGTAGCCATAGTCCTATCCCTACACAATAAACCTGAACCTCTTCAGTTATGGCTCTTTTTACCAAATTTGGCTGGCCCATCAGGAGCAAAGCCTAGGACATTGGCCCAGTTTGCCTGCTGCTAGCACAGCTGCTCTAAAGCGTGACTGAAAGCTAATTCCGTCTGAGTGCATTTACTCCTCCCGGGCTTTCCTGCCACTGAGCTCATTTCCCAGAAAGGACAGATTCATTCTCCCTGGGAACAGCTCAGCTTATTATAGGGCAAAGAATCGCAAGCAGCTATGGTGCTGCTAAAAGAATATGTCATACTTGTGTCAGCGTAGCAGCTTGGGCATGTCTGTGCTTACAGAGACTCAGCTCACCAAATGCAAAACACCACTTCAGTGGAGGTCTTATATTGAGTCAACGCAGGTATAGCCAAAGTAGTGCAGCTTCATGGTACAGTGGCATGGAGAGACTCCCTGCATACTGTGGCTATGCAATACAGTAATCTTGTGCTGGAATAAGCGATGTCAGTGCAACAGCATGTAGACTGGGAGCTGTTACCGCTTTGCTAAAAATCACAGCTTGCCTTATAGAGCTGGGTGAGCTCAGGGCCGAGTCCCAGGCTGATGTACTCAGAACCCTTGGAGTGCTGCTCCTTGGGGCGAGTTGGATAGCACTCAGGGGGCCCATCTCTCCGCAGGTGGTTGCTGGTTTCTCCTTCAAACCTTAGGAGTCAAAGCAGCAGCTTGCCAGATTGGTCTTGCCCCCAAACTCCCAGAGAGGTCAGTAAGAATGGTGCACATGGGAGCAATGCAGAGGGCTGGGCTTGGGCTGCGGTGAGGCTTCAGGGGGAAATGTGCTGAATCCAAAATGTTCTCTATGCTGTGTGGTTTCCCGTACGCAGAAACCACAAGTTGGTACGAGGGAACATTACCTATTTTAAATAATGACATAATTAGTAAAAAACTGGGATTTCATTTTATAAGAGAGTTCCAAAAAAGAGAGACTTGAATTATGAAGAGGCTGTTTAATTTAACTAGCAATTATATTTGCTTAAAAATAAATAATGTGTGGCACGGTCTGCTGAGCAGCACGCGCTAGCGCAGCAGGAGCAGCAGCTGCCTGGGCTGCACTGTGCTTCCCACACAGCGTGGTGGCAACAGGGACCTATTCAGAGAGGCTGAGCCTCCCCCAGAGCTGAGCCTCCCTACTGCCTTCCCCCCAGCAGGGTCACGTTTATTGAAATCTCCTGTCACTCTTAAAAGGAAAGTCCGTGCACTTTTTCCTGCTAGCACTATTGTGACAGCAGTGAAACACTGCAGCTGAGAGCACAACCAGCCACATGGTCTTGCAGGAATGAGATGGTCCCTGCCCCGAGGACATTGCAGGCTGAATGGGCTGTGTCACCCAAAGCATTCAAGGTGCTGAGCACCTCTCAGGAAGCACTGAGAGTTGAATAGTCTTTTCAAAGCACAGCTTGGGTGGGTTAGAGCTTGACAATGAGATGAAATGCTGTTATGCTTTTCTCATCCCAACCCTGCCATTGAGCATGTGGGCGCTGAGCTATGGCAGGAGTTAACTCTGGTGGGAGGTTGGGCAAGAGAGATTTATTTCTGTTTCAGTGTATGAAAAGCATTTATCATAAAACTTTTAATGCTGGCTATTAATTTTTTATATCGGGCATGTTAAGTGGTAAGAGAATGAGTCAGTCATGCAGCTTTGTGGCGTGGGGGAACTGCAGACGCAGGTACAGTGGGAGCATGAGCAGAGCCAGGGCGGTGAGTGCTGGTCATTTGGGGACTGCCTGCACAACCCCCCAGGTCTGTCTGCACAAGATCCCCTCTCCAGCTGCCCTCGCTGTGCCCCATGGCAGCACTGCACCTGCTGAGGGTTTGCAGGACCTGCTGAGGGTCCAGCCCTATGGTGTACTCTCCTACAAACAGCAGCTGCACCCCATTTTGGGGTAACAGTATGGCAGGTTCTGGGGCTGCTTTGCTGGTTAATCCCCCTTGGAGCTGTGATGTTCAGAGCCCTGTGAATGTAGCTGGGCTTGAACATGTATATCAGATACATGAGGGGTGAATGTCACCATTTGCACAGCTGTAGTAAATTTCTTTTGCCTTGTTAGGGATGTGACAAGAAAGCCATGGTTTGGGATATGCGGTCTGGTCAGTGCATCCAGTCATTTGAAACCCACGATTCAGATATTAACAGTGTCAGGTCAGTATGTTTTTGGGAGAGGACACATTTGCAATGTTGAGCCATGCACTGGTTCTATTTTTGAAGCCTGACCTCATCCAAATGATGTATTCTGGTCTTTTTTTTTACTCATGCACAGATATTACCCAAGTGGAGATGCTTTTGCTTCTGGCTCAGACGATGCTACGGTATGTTAATTCAGCAACATAATTTCAGGAAGTTCTGTTACTTCTCAAGTCAGATTTTCCTAAAAGACTAGGTCATATTCACAGAAGTCTTTAAGTGGCTGGACTGGGCCTGTGACACCAAAGTTGCAGAAACAATAATGCTGTAATATAATATATATTAAATACTGTATATAATGCTATAGGAAAAATCTGGAAATGCTTTGTAGGTTACCTCTGCAAACTTTTCTACATGAGGTACTGTCCAAATATTCATTTCAGATTTTCTGTGTTTTGAGGTTTCATGATCAAAATTAGTTGTCTTACTGGAAGAAATTTGGCTTCACGTAGTTGTTGGTCACAACATGGGAGGAACCAGATACATCTTGCAGCTTGTCAGAAGGAACAGCACAGTGCAAGGGCATGAAGAGAGCCTGCACACAAACATGCACGTTCCAGCAAGCGGAGGGGCCATGGGCTCAGTGTGCAACTGTGCAGATGCAGTCAGCTGGCCTCAACAGCTCTGTGCATCCTGAGAGCACAGCGCCTGGTTGGCCCTGGCTGTCCATCTCCTCCCTGCCAGCCTGACTCACTGCTGCTTTTCACTGCAATGAGTCACTGCATCCAGGTCACCCTGGATGATACAATAGCCCTTCCTGGATCTTATTTATTTATGAGCAGGCTGCTAGGAGACACACATATTGACTGTATGTATTGACTGGTAATTTTGGTCAGCACGTTGCATGCAAAATGCCGCTTACCTCCTGGTGCCCTCAGGCCCCACGTGATGTGCATGGCCGGGGTCTCGCCACAGCTGGTGGGTCTCCACGGGGGATGAGGCTCTGTCTGTATCACAGCCCTGTGGGAGCTGAGCTGGCAAGTGTAACTCAAGAGCAGACCTTCAGGAGGCGTCTGGCACCTTGTTTCTCCTGCTTATTCAAACGTCATACCGAGTTGCATGAAGATGAAGAACCTTTCTAAAGTACTCTGCCCTAGGAGCACGCTTTGAGTCTGCTCCAGAACTGGCTTAGCTCAATAGAAACATTCTGTTTTCCTTCACTGGGGGTGGAGACCCTCCGAAGCTCTTCCAGAAAGAGGGTGCACTGCTTTTAGGTCTATTATAAATTAATACCTCTAGTTCTGTGGTGAGCCCAGTGCATCCCTGCACATTTGGATGTGGTACTGCGAGCATTTGAGGTGCTGAGAGAGTGAGGAGGAGAAATTGTCCATCATTAAACTCTAATGAGAGTACTCTCTTGTTATGCCCAGTACCACAGGCTCTGGGCTCTTGTGCTTATTAATTCTTTTGATGGGTTTTTCTCTGTTAACTACTAATGCCCCTCACCTGAGTAGGAGAATGGGAAATTCCGTCTTTGTACTTTTGACAGAGGTTTTGGTGGTTTCCGTCTACGTCATTGTTCAAATGAAGAGCTTGGTGTTTTCAGTGTTACGGACTGGTACACTGATGGGTATCTTTGACCTGATTTGTAGACTTAGGGATTTCGAGGAACACCTAATTCTGACTGTCTGGAGGGAAACCATAAAAGCGTCCTCACATGGCAGTGCTGTCACCTGTGGTGACCCTGACTTTCTATCAGGACAGTCTGATAGAATTATGTATCAGTGTGGAGCACTAGGAAACCTGGACTTCCCGTACCTTGCAAGCTTCCCACAGCCCTTCCAATGAAACAGCCTCTCCTTTGTGTGCAAGCTTGCGTATCAGCCATTTTTCGTGAGCGAAGTCTTAATATTTATTAACAAACCCAGCTGGCCAGTGTTTGCTTAAGCTTAACATATTAAGGAAGGTTTTCAGTTCAATTAGTTTCAAAAGCACATTTTGATTTCAGGGCTAACAGACTGCCATTCTGAATGGCAATGAGGTCCAGTCTGTCTGTACATTATTTCCATGGTAAGCAAGCCAAAGCATGCTGGCAAATGATAAAAACAGGAAGTCAAAATTGTAGAGGTGATTGGGGATTTTCCAGAAGAAAGGAAAACCAAAGATCTGTATGAAAGTGTATCATTATTATTTTCACGTAGGCGTTTCAAACAGACAGACCTCACGTTAGGCCAGAGGCTGCTTGCTATCCTGTCTTACAGCAAGGGGCACATTTAGGCTTCCCCCGTGCCAAGGGGCTGTCTTGAGCACCATGCAATGAGGGCAGTGTTACCGAAGCTGACTAGAGATTTCATCCTGTGTCTGCAAGGCTCCAGTTATGGCTAAACTGTAGTCGTTAGAGACTGTGCCCCCATGGACAGCCAGTCAGTAAGCAATAGGATGCCCTAACATGTAGGAAACCACAGTGGAGAAGCAAGAGAGTAGGCTGAGAGTGGGAGGAATTTCAGTAGGTATCCATGGTCCAACACCCACTTCTCTCTTTATAGCAGGACAGGAAGGAGGCTTAGAGAGGTTTGGAGAAGCAAGTTCTTTGTTCAAGTTATACAAAACTGCCTTGTGTTGTTTAGATCCCCATTAGCCTCCAGAGCAGTCCCAGCTACAGCGGGCAGAAATAACAAAAGGAAAGAAGCCAAGCAGCCATTTCCTGTGATGCCTGCTAGGCTGCGGTCCTTCCCACTCTCATTTTTGCAATGAAAGGTAGTAGCCATTGACTCCAGCCTTTACTGAGGCACGTATGTTGTTTTTGTTTTAATCCTAGTGTCGTTTATATGACCTTCGTGCAGACAGAGAAGTAGCAATTTATTCCAAAGAGAGCATCATTTTTGGAGCATCCA
Source organism: Chauna torquata (assembly GCA_013399475.1). Taxonomy (NCBI): domain Eukaryota; kingdom Metazoa; phylum Chordata; class Aves; order Anseriformes; family Anhimidae; genus Chauna; species Chauna torquata. The sequence goes on from VXAL01002561.1 coordinate 48,254, forward strand.
GTGTGGACTTCTCTCTCAGTGGTGAGGCCTAATCTTCAGAGGTTATCTTGGTGTTGGGATTTGTGACGCATTGTAAAATTTTGTCAGTTTAATTTGATAAAGCATTTGAAAACCAACACTAAATACCAAAATCTTTCTCCCAAAAGAAAAATTACTCTTTAAATAACCTAGCTGGCTGTTGCTTCATTGTAGCAATGAAAAGCATTTTCTTGGCAATGCTGAAGGCAGCAAATATTTTGCTATTAACTACAGCTGGGCCAGAATTTTACAATAATAATTTTAAAAGTTTCAAAGGAAGCATGAAATGTAACTCGACTATAAAGCACACTTACATAAATAGTTTATAAAAGGATAATAAATGATTAATAGTAAAAGTATGTTAGAGGAGCATGAAGACAGAGCCATTACCATTTTTCACTGCAGATCCAGAGACATGAGCTTGAGTTTTCTCTCTCCTGCTTCCCACCCCTGCTTCAGCACAGGCACAGAGCTCCTCCGGTCAGCCTGCGTGGGGACGAGTGGGTGGCGAGCTGCCCTCTGCCCAGGACAGAGGCAGATGTCTCTATGCAGGTCACAGGCACCACAGCTTGTCCCCCTGGGGACAATGAATTCCTTACCGAATTGTCTTCTAATTGTTCAACCATTTGTATTCAATTCCTTGTGCAAAGTCTGAGCAAAGTATTATTACCCTTCATTAACTGTTGAAGTGCTCTTCAGTCTGTCATGATTTGGACTGATCCCCATCTCTAATGACTGAGTGTATTCTATATAATTTGACTCAATTTTAGCTATATTTTTGACTAATTCATTTTATAATTAGTTCAGCATTTGATATGGATAACTCGGCAGTGAAGCAGGTGTGTCTAACAGGAGCACAGCAAGTTTGGGGGAAGCAGTGGTCAGGGCTCGCTGTGTGCAGAGGGCAGGCATGTGTCAGTACGGGAAAGCTGGGCTGCTGCTTGCTGGGCATGGAATGTCCTGCAGAAGGCCCTTGCTGCAGTAAAGACATGTTACCCACTTAGGAGCTTATTTTTTGAAATCTAATTCTCTTTGTAGGTCGTCTGCTGTTTGCAGGTTATAATGATTACACCATAAATGTATGGGATGTGCTGAAAGGGTCCCGTGTATCTATCCTGTTTGGACATGAAAATCGTGTCAGCACCTTGCGGGTCTCTCCTGATGGGACGGCGTTCTGCTCGGGGTCCTGGGACCACACTCTCCGAGTAAGCACTGGGAGCACCTGGCTTGGGTGCTTGCTGGTTTGTTTAAAAGAAAAAAGGGGTGGGGGGAAGTGTTATTACAGGAAAATTGACTCTAGAGGGACTAACAAGGACATAAAAACTTGCAGTGTAAAACATGAACAGAAAATTCGTATTAAAAAATGCCCACAAAGTGCTAGCAGAACTGTTGAAGGTGAGGGAATTTTGAATTGCTTGTTAAATAGTATCATTGCTGCTGATACCCTATGCCACTAATCTGACTGCCTTGCCAAATTTTAATTAAATACTTGATGGAACAGTCAATGTCATAAATGATTGTTCAACTCTCTTTCTGCAGATCTGGGCTTAACATGAGATCCTGTATGCAGAATCAAATGAAGAACGATAACCTGGACTACAAACAGCATAAAAATGCCCCCCTAAAAATCAGATATTCACTACACCACAGAGTGACACTGAACCCACAGATTAACACAACTAGATAGAACATGTAATCTGCTTGAACATATAGCAAACATCAACATGTAGTAAAATGAAATAGTTTTACTTCTGTTTTGAAACTATCTTCTTTTATTAGAACTAGCTTAGATAATTATAAAGGGACTTTTCTCTGAAGTCATCTGTATCATAGAAATGAGTATTTCAGTGCACATTATGTATTTATTTGCATGATTTGAGTTCCTTTTTAAAGCAAAAAAAAAAAGATTCCTGATTTTATCAGGGTGTAGTATAAGACTTTGGAAACATTCCATTGTAATGCATTGAATTTTGGTGTTGAAAAGGGGGAAGAAAAGTAACTCTGACACTTTATGATGGCATGGATACTTTATGGATGACTGAACCTTGGTAGTAAGTAGAGGCCCTACTGTGAAGTTACTGGTTGTTGTCATAAAAATGTATTTTTTGTACAAAAAAGAATCCTTTTAATCCCTGTTTTTTCCTACCGTCTTTTTAGATAGAAATAAGTATTTCATGTCTGTTATCTGAATATAAATAATCTAGATATATACAAAATAATAAACTGCAAAGATGAGGAATATAAACATGATTTACATAATCATGAGGTAATATTTAACCAGTAGTTTCTTAGAAATTTTTAATTGTATCACTTGGTGAGTGAATTTTCTTTTACTTAAAGGATGCGACATGCTAAGCACTGAGGGATACTACATGCTAAGCTCTAACCACCGTTATACTGATGGTCAAATCTTTTCCAAGTCAGTCATAGTCATTCTGTGATCACAATTCTTATTTGCATTTTGAGCAGTTTACACTACTTTGGCAGGGTAACGTAGCCTTAGGGCACATTTAAATGTGTGTTAAGGCAGTATATTTCCATTTTAAGACCCTTTTGCAATGTCAGAGCAGTGTAAGTTCATGCAAATGCAGGTCAAACCTTACAAGCCAAACTGTACTGCCTTTACTCTAACAGCTCTCCTGCTGAAGTGAGACTTTTGTCGTAGCTGGACTTGAGAATGAACAGCAGTGAGTTGTTGAAGACCTGCTGTGAGCCACAGTTCTGCCAGCGTTTGATACTGGGCTCACCAGAGTGCAAGCCCATCTGATCAAGGAGCAGCTGGGTTTCAAGGAGGAACTATATAGCTGGCCACATTGCTTGCAGTACCTGGTTGTCTGCGTGAGCGTAGTAATGTAATACAAACTGGCAGGAATACCCCCATGTGGAGCCAATGCTGTAGAATTAAGATTTATTCAGATAAAGCTGAGATATAGTAATTATAGAACTATTGGAAAATTATATCTGCATTCATATATTGAAAGCTATTGAGACTAGAGCGTATCACCTTTGCTTATACTGATGGGAGAGAAGTGCTGGAGTAATGCTGGGGGCTTGCACAGCCTGGCCTTCAAAATGCAAGTGATAAGATGTATCTCTGGAAAGATCACAGATATGATGTATATTTAGATTGAAAGAAGATGAAACAAGCGATCACTGGAGTTGGCTGTTCGCATAAGTTTGATGATAATATCCTCATTCTATTTAAAAACAGGATTTAAAATATATATAGAAAAATTGTGTTAGAAACGAAGTCTCCTCATTCATGAAAACACTAGGTTCCATACATCCGTAACCAATTAAATTAGGACACTGACAGTTGTATCAGCCTTCAGTCCCTAATGAAATTTCATTTGGTTTTGCTTGGAAAAGTAAACTGTATGCTTTGGAATATTTGTGGCAAACTATCCCTGTAACAAACTGAATGCACTATGGAAATTTTAACGTCATATAGAGCTCACCGTGCAATACTGAGTCAATACACTGTACACGTTTGATCAAAAAATGAATATTAATGTTTAGATAGTATTTATTGGTCAGATAGTTGTTCCAAACATACTACATTGTGTTGATACTTATGAATGGCCTAAAACCAATAAATTGTATTTTACATACTGAGAACATGTATACAGTCATTTTTCCCATCAGTTAGGTACTTGCAGTGGTAGCTGTTGTTTCTGGTTTTTGGCATTTACTTTTTGCAGCATACAGCTTCTTAGATCATTTGTCCTGCAAAAACCTAGGGTGAAATCCAGATCTCCCAGAAAATTGCTTCTGGTAGTACCCAAGGTAAGCCAGAACAACTGTGAGAGAGCAGCCCTTCAAAATACTTGAACCTCCATCTGAGCTCCTTTTGTAGTCAGAAGGCCAGAATTCAGGTTGTGTTTTCCTGCCTAGAAGGATCATGGCTAACATGTGATGTTTTCTTTCCAGAAATGACCATACCCAGGAATGCACTGGAAAATGCGGAGTATGTGTTTTGCGAGAGCACAGGATTGTCCTCACGTTACAGTGCGACGCCAGTGAAAGCACGGCACTGAAACGCTGTTGAGGGCCCAGGCTGTCACTGTTTGGGTAAATCCTGTTTGCAGATAACGTTGAGATACAGCAGTTCAGCTTTCTGCCTCGTCAGTAGAGGAGAATTGTGCTGGGATCAGCTCTCCTCTCCACTTTACTGTAGGTTTTGTGGTCAGCATGAAGGCTGTTGGTGGAAGCGCTCAGTGTGGACACTGAAAAAAGCACCACCTTAATTTAGGCACATTGTTTCGTTGCCCTTCCTCTGAGGGGCTGGGGAACGTGCTGAGCCAGCTTACTCCTAGTGACATCACTGCCCAACGAGTGAGAATGAGTCGGACGCCAGATCTTGCGCTTCTGTCCTTGTAGGGAGAAATCCCATGGGTCCTGCACTTCAGGGCCACTACCTGTGGTCTCGTAAGTAAGGCTGCATGGACTCAGCACCTGCGAAAATCACCTTTTTGTTCCTGTGGTAACGGTGAAAGCTGTGAACCAGGACAGACCTCAACTTCCCATCAGATAAACGAAGATAGAGGAACAGGGCACTAAAATATCCAAAGTATCTCTGACTTACTAAGTGTCAGCCAGGGAGGCTTTGGAAAATGCAGCGTTTTGAGCCCCCCCGTTTGGTCTGTCCAGCTATTTGTTCCTCATCGCCTCTCACAGCTGTCCTATTCCTTTCCAGAGGGAGAGGTTTTAAACCGCTTCTTGCCCTTTTTACCTGCCTGTGCCAGCTGTGGTGGACAGCTGTGTAACTTCGGGTGCAGAAAATCTGACTAATTGTTTCATCACAGAACCCTAGCACTGGCCCTAACTTTCCAACCTCCTCGGCTCAAGCCAGGAGGTAAAGGGGAAGCCGTCCCGAAAGGCTGTGCACGCCAACAACCAAGTGAACAGTACGGTGTGCAAGGGAAGCTACAGCTAGGGCAAAGTCACTGTCAGGCGGCTCCGTCCTGTTGAACAAAAATGCCGTATAAACAGGAAGGGTGGAAGAGGATATTGCTAGAGAAATAGCAGCCTCTCCCTCTTGCTCTCCTGCCCTGAGGAATGCAATAGGAAATTCCTGCTCCAGGATTAACAATTGTAAGGAAACCTCTGTTAAAAAAGCATGCGTGTAAAGCACTGGTGAAAAGTTACGTTATCATCCCAGCTACTGCTCTAGCACATAAACACAGGCTAGGTTTTTCCCGGTTAAAAACAAAACAAAAAAGCACCAAATTTGGGGATGTAAAACTAAGTTTGCCTTAGGAATGACTCTAAGAGATCAGGCCAATTCTTGATAGTGATCTGAGAAACTGCAGCAGGATTGACTCCAACTATCTATTTTTAGATTTGCTATCTGGGCTTATTGGGGATTGCTGTATGAAAATGTAAAACCAAGACAGCTGTAAGTCAAGATAGGTAAAGCCGAGCAATCCTGTGCTGGTGCATTGGGCACCCTGAGCCTGCTGTGCGACGAGAGCATGAGCCAGTCCCAGGCAGCTGCTGCAGCACCTTTCTCCAGCACTGCCGCAGGGCTGTGCGGTGACAGCGCAGACACAGCCGCGCTTTGCTCCAGGCCACCTCAGCTGCACGCTGGCACTGAGCAGGAAGCAAAAGCAAGGTGAGTGTGACTGTGTAAGTACCTGCTCTGGGCCCTGCCGTCAGTCTTGGGGTTGTGCTTACGGATTGGATTATGTGTTAAGCAGTCGGTGGTACACGCAGCTCGAAGGGCACAGCGGGGATGTGGCGGTCTCCAGCAGCCGTGTCTCCCTGGCGCTGCGCAACCACCACCACTTGGCTGGTTGTGTTCTCAGCCATTTTATTTTACACCAGCAGTAGTGAAGGGCCCAGCCTTCGCACCACGAAGGTCCTAATCCTAAATGTTGTCCATATGCCTACCGAAACTCAAATGCCACCGCATTTGTTTAGTAAATACAAAATGCGTTCATCCTACCGTCCTAGAGAACCTGAAGCTCCTTTGATGCAAAGAACACAGGCTCGGGCCACTAACGTGAGAAAGCCTGAAAATAAATCGTACCCTCGGCATCTAAGAACGCCGCATTTTGCTCGACTGCGCGTACAAACTCGCTGCTTCGCGCAGCGGCGGTGGGCGGAGCGGCC
>VXAL01002561.1:55238-77100 GCA_013399475.1 Chauna torquata
CGGCGGGTCCTGGGCAGCACCCGCCGCTGCCCCGCTGAGCCTGGCCCCGCGGGCTGGCGCCAAGCCGCTGGCCGGCGGGGGGGGGCGGCAGGGCCGCCCGAAGGGGCAGCTGTCTCCTAGTAACAGGCACCGGGTACGTGCCTGAGCGCTCAGGGTGAGTGGCTTACACCGGTTCTCTAAAGGTGCTGGAGGCCAGTCCCTCTGCTGCGAGCTTCACCAAGCTGCGGCCTCCTACACGCTTAGGGATGGTGCTGCTGAATGCCGGGGGGCATGGTTTGCCTGTTACTCAGGTCCGCAGTCTTTGGAATTCAGAGAGCAGGCTGACACAGGTCTTCTCCACAGCGTAAGCGCAAAATGCCAATGTGCGTGTCCCTGAGCGTGCTCGTGAGTGAAGTCGCCCGTGCTCCGGGCTTGCTGCTCTGGTTCCCGCTTGTTCTAGAACTGATGAGGTTGGGGTCTCGTGAAGGTGTGGGCAGTAGCCTCAATGTACGCTACAACATAAAGCCGTGACTGCTATTGATCTTGCACCACTTGAGGCATATGCTGAAAGGATGGTGTTTAAGGCATCTGTGCAGCTCTGTCTGCATTTCCAAACAAGATATCAGCTATCCCACAGAACTGTAAGTTTCCTATTTTCAGTACTAGCGGAATATTTGATGCCAGTACAAATAAGCACTAAAGATAGAAGGGAGAGGGGGAGAATGAGCCATTGGCTTCGTTGACTTTTCCAGAGACCAAGATGAACTTGGTTTTCCAGTGGTCACTGGTCCATCTGAATGTTAAGAACAGTATGGTGGTTGGCTACAAAGTAAACTGTCATTTAGCAAAATCACATTGCCTGTTCGCACAAATTAAAGTGTAAAGAACAAAGTTCCGGAAGAAATTAAGAGTAAAACTTGTTTACATAGACATCTGCTGAGCAGAGTTCAAACATGACCATCTGGAGTTGTGTTACTGCCACTTCTGATTATCACAAATAAAGATCTGGTAGAGCAGCTGCCAGCTTTGCTCTGTCATAGGTCAGCTCTGAGCAGCGTCCACTTGGCCCTTCCAAGAGAATATGTAATCAGAGTCATGTATTGACCGAGATGGGACCAGCTTCAGATTCCTGTCTTTCAAGTGGAAACTTCCATATCCTATGTTTCATATACTTTCTGAAACTTGAATGAGGGGGAACAATGCTGGCAGCTGTGATCAGAAACTTGCTTAAAAGGGTGAAAATAATGTAGTGACATGCTGAACATCTCAATAGGAAGTTTGCAATCATCTTTCGAGCAAGGCATACAAACACATCTAGCTACCGCTCTTAGTGTTTTTTTGCAAAAGCTCACACAAAGCATTTTTGTTTGCTGAAGACAATAGGACTTAGACTTTCATGATTAAAATAGAGATTTCTGCAGTTGACAGGCTCTGTGCTTGGATTGTGAACCAAACTGTACTCAAAGACATGTTTTTTAAAAAAAAAAAAAAAATCTGACTAATTGTTAAGCCAACCAACTCAATGTCCTTTCTCTTGCTTTTCTAGGATGGCTTCTGTCGCTTCTTCGGCAGGCATGGCTCTCAACCAGCTGACCAGAACAGTACCATAAGCAATGCCATAATGGCAGCAGCAGGGTTTGGAATAGCAGGATTAGCTTTTCTCTTGGTGGTGCGGTAGGCTGATGAACGGATCTTGCAATGGGAAAGTACTCTCAAAACTGACATTTTACCAGATTTCATTCTATTTTCTATAGAACAGACCCTCTAAGAAGAAGTTTATATTTTTAAACTGGCTTGGAAAACTGGCTCACCAAATCCTTGGCTATAGACTGCTTCACTCGCTACCCAGTAACAGCACAAACAAATGTGTACTAAACCACCATTTGTGCATGTTCAAAACCTGTTTTCTCCAAACATCCTTTGGACTTTCTTTTCAAAGGTTTAACCTAGACGTTACCACGGTTCATGTACTGTAACTTTTGAGTACTCAATGTTATGCTAGGAAAAAGCTTGGTAGACTTGCAAATAAACCCTCTGTTCAAGACGTCTTTATTTAAATGGAGGCAAGTCTTAGAACTTGCCTTCCATTAATACTGTAATGTGGGCTAATATTAACTGTGATACAACATGGTTTGTGGCTTCAAATGCGGTGCCCGGCACTTGTTACTGAAAGGCAACTCGTTGGTTGATTTAGAGCAATTAGTACCCATGATGGGAGAGGCATTATGGCTTAATATAACATAAGGCTGATTTCGTTAACACTACAAGAATATAAGTATTGATACAGGACCGTAATGGCTGCAGTACCCGTTCTTACTGAAAGGAATTTAAATATTAAACCTTAATTGGTATAGTGAAATCCAGTGGAGGCTGGAATTTCTCTGGATTTCCCTGACAAAACAAGAATTTCCATATATCTTAATATATTTTTGAAGTATTTATCACTGTATAATACTTGTAGCCATGACATCTTTATTTTTGTTTAAAACTTCATTTTTAATGCTGGTTTTTCTCACTGTGTATCAAGCATTGTCATGTTTGAGTAATGTTTCACTCTATTTTCAACATGCTGTGTATTTCTTTCAATGGTTGTACAAATTGCCTTATGTTTCTGGTAGCTTTTGAGAACGTTCCTGGGTTACTTACAGCGTGTACAATTTTACTATGGTGACTTAAAATGGTGAATAAATGTTAAGTATTTTTATTTTAAAAAAAATAACTTCCCTCTTATTTGGTTGGATGGACGACAGTACCCAGGATGCGCGTGCGTCTGTGTTTACCTGGATGCATCAGTTTGTATCCGCCTTGTTGGTGTTTTGATGTGCAGCAAGAGGAGCTGTGCAGCATTAGAGCAATGTGAATACCAGCCTCCCTTGCAGAGCAGTCCTGCAGCTCAGAACTAGGGGTAAGGCTGCCGAAGGGGAAAATCCAATCCAAAAGGCCTGCTTCACTACTGCAACTGGAAATAACCCTGTGGTTTTGTAGGCCAAAACTTCCCAAAGTTTACTGACACAGCTGAGTACAAAGAGGCTCATCCAGGATCTGCTCCTACTTGTAGAGTAACGGAGCTCTTGTTTCTCCTCGGCTGAGAGTTGCTGCTGCCTTTCTCTGTCACATGTGTCCTTTTTTTCTGCTGAAACTGGAGTTTCTGCCTGGTGTGATAATGACTGAGCAATAGTTGACTTAGTTCAGCCCTTCTCAAATTAGTAATACCTGAGCAGCTGCAAGCTTTTTTTTTTTTTAAGGGTGTTGGGTTTAACTCTTTTTAAAAGCCATCTCACACTCCTGTGACATGGACAGTTCTCAAAGCTGCATATTTCTGTGGCTTTGATGGGTCTGATGCATGTTAAGAGGTGCAACTCTGACGTTCAGCTTGCCTCCCTGGCCTCCTGAAGGCCTGCCGCTCTGCGCTCATCCAGCGGGCATGCCGCTTTCCGAGCGCTCGGTGGCTGACAGGCTTCCTCTTGGAAAACCTGCCTGGTGGTCAGGTCAGCATAACCGCAGCCTGCGGTAGCCGCTGTGCTGCTCTCCCTGCTGGCTGACAGGCGGAGGTCTCCCAGGGCCCAGGAGGAAGGAGGGCTGCTTGCTGCAGCCGCCCTGCGCCGCGGTCGTGTTACATAGAGCTCCATTGTGCTGAGCGACTACAAATGCGGGGAGAACAACAAAAAGGAACATTGAGAGATGGTAAGTCCCATGGAGGCGGGAAGGAACTCGCAGTACTCCCCCTCACGCCGCTTGCTCTGAACAAATGTCTGCTTGTTCTCTAACTTCCAGTTCTCTAAACGTGGGTTTGGCTCCTCGGCAAAAGGATTAAGACCCCGCAGAGTGCTCGGTTCCTCTCCTGAGGGCCCGCACAGGCAGTGCCTGCCCCAGCGGCAGCATGATGCTCCTGGTTGTCTTCCTCTGATCCTCTCTGGCAGTGAGGAAGTTGCAGTGCTTGAAACTCTGGCTCCAGTGGGAGTAAGCTGACTAATGCTGGGAAAAGACGGTAGTTTCCAAAACACCGAGTGCAGGGGGGATATGCACAGAAGAGCAAGATGGGGCAAGAAATGCTCTGAACGGAGGTCAAGCGTTGCAGGGAGTGTCCTGCTGCTGGTCATCTCAGTGTCTCTGTGGTATCAAGCAGAGCAAAGATGAAAATAACAGTATCTTGATTTCCAGCATAACCTAATCTGGCAGGCCACGCAAAAGCAATGCCAGAGAGGGTATTGACAGTGTGCTCTGGAAAAGAGAAGAAAACAGTCTGGAAATGTCCTTGAATGAAGTCCTATCAGCCTTCGGTGTAAAAGGTGCAGCTAGGAGAACATTTGTCACTCTTCCTTGGCACCGAAGGCATAGGTTTCCTAGGAGCTAGAAGAACCCACAGAGACTTGGGAGGCTGGATTAGGAGGGGTAGAGCACTGCTGTGTGGGGTCCCAGTGCCCTGAGCCGGGCTTCTGCCTGCTGGCATCCTGGCCCCAGCCTGGGTTCCTCCTGGCCACGCCGGTGTCACAGGACCTGGTGCAGGTGGCTGGAGGGGCTCTCCCCATACTGGCACAGGAGCCGGCAGCGGAGGGGACCAGCCCGTGGCAGCCAGAGCCGTGCTCCAGAAGCTGCTTTCTGCTGCTGTGGGCGCTGGGACGGGCGATTGAACACTGTGGGAGAGCCACCGATCTTGGGGCAATTCAGGCTAACTGATGTCTGCCTGACCCTTCTCATCTTTTTTTTTTTTTTTTTTTTTTTTTTTTTAGTTTCAGTCTGATGGTTTGTCTCAATGAAGTAATGTGTTTCAATTGAAAACTGCTTCTCATCCTCTTTTCTGCCTCAGAAATGGGAAGCAAGACTCCGCTGTTCCCTTCTTTAAATACAGAAGGAAAGTAGGTGGTGGTTAAGCACGGCACTGTGTCTAATCCCGACTACAGCTTTCAGATCTTCAGTATTTGTGTACTTTCCAGGCAGGTGCCAGAAGCAGCGGGCCCTGTGCTTTGTAACAACCAGCAGGCAGGCTGCTGTAGGTCGTTGAGGCCCAGCTGTGCCCCGGCCTGCAGGAACGCCAAGTGGTGGGTGGCTGCCGGGCGGGGTGCTGGAGGGGCGGCAGGGGGACGGCCCCCGGGGCTGGTGGCACTGGCACGGAGCAGGTGCTCGCACGTTAGCGGTGCTCGGTTGTCTGCCTGGGGCAGGGGAGCGGCACCAGCCCCGTCCCGGGGCTGCCAAAGCCACCCGGGTGTGCGAGAGCAGGGGAAGGGCCCCAGAGCTGCTCTCCTGGGAAGTCAGGAGCCCGGCTCGACCCCTTGATGTTCCCCATCGGCGCTCATCCAGCCTTCCTTGCCTTCCGTCTTCGCATCCCGCCCCTTGGGTTTGCCGTGTCTTCTGGCCTGGGGCTACGTGGTCATCGCCTGGTTGCCGATACCAGTTTTGAGCATTTTGTGCTCAGCTAGGTTCGGAAACTTCTGCAGGACTAAGAGGCTGTGAAGGCGGCATTCCCGGCTTACGCTGGCATTCACAATGGTCTTCCTGGAGCCGTTAGCGTTATCTGCTGGCACTGCACCTGCTCGCGGCATGAGTTCCTTGTGAAGGGGCATTCATTGTAAACGCTGGCAAAAGCCGTGGTGCTGCTGAAGGAGCCCAGCTGCCGCCTCGTTAACGGAAAGAGGAATCTATTCATCAGGCTTCTCAAGAACATTTAAATAGCCAGTGTTTTCCTTTTTGACTTGGAAAAAATGAGACGCTGTTAGAGTTCAAAAAATGCGAGTCCCAAAATGGTGTTATATGTCAGTTTTTAAGCTACTTTGCTGTGGTATGCAAAAAATCTGGTCTGTCATGTCTTGCTGAAGGTGTTGGTACGGGTGCTGTGTCCTTCTCTGCCCACGCATGCCGCGGGGCGGGGGGTGCAGCGCGACTCCTGCTTGTGCGGGGGCTCTCCCAGCCCGGGCAGGGCAGGCAGGCCCTGATGCAAACACCTTTCTCACAGGGCAGCAAAAAAAGAGTCGGTGGAAGGAAAAAAGATCAAGCATGTGGCATTTATTCACATAATCTCTCTTTGCTTCTCACGCTCATTCAATTTGGATAATGAAAGCAAACTTCTGGGTTTCACTTCTGTTTCTCTAGCTGTGCTCTTTACACGCCTCTAGCCCAGTCTTCCTTACAGTCAAGAGATGCAGTGTGGGGAAAGTAAGCGCAGTTGTGAAATTACTTGCTTTCAGGTTCAAGAAGAGTCACAGTGCAGTTCCTCCATAACTGCTGCTGCTGCCAGGAGAACTTAAAAATGTTGCCCTCAAACTTCTAACACTTCTTTTGAAGCTCTTAAGTGAGAACAGAGTTAAACAAAAATCCTGATTTACTTGAAGTCAAATGTAAGAAGTTGAAAAATCAGCTGTGTGCTGAGCTCACAAGATGGTTTCACTGAAGTTTTTCTCTGCCTGGGCTTGGCCTATTTGTTTTATTCAAATGAGTTGAGGAAGACAGGATCTGACTTCCCTTGTCAAATAGGTCTCCTTTTCAAACAGGTCGTTTGTTTCTGCATGACCTGTGGTAAGTTTCTAGCACTACATTGTGTAACTGATACTAGCAAATTGACAATCTTGTGGTTTCTGGACATTCACCCATTTTGTCAGAGTTAACGTGCATTACACGTTTCTGTTAGGAAAGAAACCTACTAAAATGGCAGCTTTAATTCAGCAAGGGATCATGCAAACAATCAGGGAGATTAAAATCCATGATTTCCTCTAGGAAGAGACACCACAACACAGGAAATTAGAAAAGCATGTCTTCGGAGAGCCACTGTATATGCTGCAGAAAGTTTTTGCTGTCCTCTGGATTTAATCCCTTTAATGATTCTGACCTATGACAACAATTCACTTCAGGGAGTTCCTGTGTTTAACTGAACATGCTCTTTTGTTTGTTTCTGAACAGATCAGCATATAGTGAGTAACAGCAGGAACTCCACACCCTGTTTACAGCTTTTTGATACTGTCTCTTTTTTACGGAATGGCTTGCATCCAGCAGGGTCCGCAGGGAACGATGGCCTGGTTGACTCGAACTTCGTGGAAGTACGGTGCTGCGTTGCAGCTCCGGGAGGACCAGCCACGGTGTCTGGAGACCTGCTGCGCTGCAGCCTGATGCCAAAGTCATGAGCTCGTGCTAGCGCTTTTAATTTGCATTGCATAATACTAGAAGTGCAGAAGTGCTTGGCTTCTTCAAGGTGCTAGATGGAAAGCATTGTCTGCAGTGCGCTGAACTACCAAGCTGGTCGGCTTCTTACTTGTAGCTATTAGTATCTTTACAAGAATCCCAGACTGCTTTAATTAATTTCTAAGTGTTAATTATGAGGCTTTATGAGCACATTCGATACTCCTAAAATACAGACAGAGCTGTGTCTCTGCGGTGCAGGGCGGGCACCGTTAACTCCTGTTTCTCCAGAAGCTAGCTGGGAGCTGCCAGCAAAAGCTCGTTCTGGACACATCGGCCGGACCGCTGCCACCTCCTGTGCCTGGGCGTGCCTGCCCTGTGCCCGTGCCCACCTGGGGCCGCCCCACCTGCCCGCGGACAGCGCGCCCCGAGCAGCCTGGCTGGCTAGGCTGCTGCTTCCTTCACCCTCCTGCATGCCCCGCTCCCTCCATTTAAAACTGCCGCCTTAGATGGTAAAGCAGCTTACAAGGGTTGCTGCTGCTGTTTTTCACACAGCTAATCTGTGCTTCAGCTTCAAATGACATGCTCGGGGCTCTCATGGTGCTGGGGACGCGAGCAGTGAGCCCTGCCCATGTGCTGCTTCTGGCTGCTGGGAGCAAGTCCACGAAGGAGTGGTTGTGCTGGAGCTGTGCTAGGTGGGTGGTGGTTAGATGGCTTTCTAATGACTATATTGCATGAGCAAGAAGGAAGTCCACCAGTCTCATGTAAAATAACCTCATAAAGAGATGAAAGCAGTGGCAGTCAAGAGCTGCTGGTGCTTGATGTACAGGGCAAGCACTTGTTCCCTGGTATCTAGCCCATGCATGGTGGACACTTCGATACAGGCAAGCGCTTTACATGTTGAACCTAATCACGCTTGGAGCTTGAAAGTCATGCAGTTGCTTGAGCATCTCGTACCAAAATCGGCTGGTGGCATTTTCAAGCACAGCACAATGAGATCCCGCAGGCGTCCAGCGGGATCCCCAGGCTGTGCAGAGCTGTCTTCTCGTGCAGACCAGTATGTGCTGGCACCCCTGGGCCCCGTACGGTGTCTTCTGACATGGGAGCGCAGTGCTGTGCACAGTCACTGCCTTCTGTGGGTGAAACTTGGCCCTGCAGAGTCAGCGAGTCAATAAGTGGTTTCCGTCCCAAAACTCCACAGAAACCCCTGAGCTTTCTGGTATTTGAAAAGTCTGTAAAATACGTGCAGGGGTTGATTTTTTTTTTTCCTCCCCCTAACCCTTACATGCCCTGAAGAACACGTGTACACAATAATCCTGCTGGCAATTCCCAGCATGGACACTTCTCCCATGTGTTGCAGCCACCCAGTGCAAGTGAGGGCTAAATGCTCATGTCTGTACTTTGGAAGCATGAAGGAGCACAGTATCCTTGACGTATTCTTACTGCTCTTCGTGTAGGCAGCTGTCTCCCGTAGCAGCATTACCCTTCCCCGGCCTTTAAAAATGAAAAGTCGGCTTCTTGTAAAATCTTTTTTAAAGGGCAATAACACAAAACTGGCCTCAGTCTTAGGAATTAGAAAGAAAAAAAACAACTCCTCTGGGGTCTGTGTATTGTCCTTGGTGATGCTCAGAGCAAAACAACACCTGCCTCTCTGAAAGCCTTCCAGTGTCTCTGGTCTCCTTGCCCAAGAGGAGGTCTGTTCCATGGAGGAAGAGGTTAAGTGTGCGAGCAAACGGGGCAAAAGATTATGTGGAGCAAAAATCCTGGTGCTGTTTGTTCTGCCATCTGCTCAAAGCTTGCTCCAGCGCTGCCTGCGCTTTCCTATCGTTCCTCTCCCGTTGTTGCCCTGTGCTTCGCGCTCCCCGAGCTGGCGCGGCCGTGATGGCCGAGGCTGGCGCGTCCTGTCCCGGAGGAGCTGCGGCAGCCCGGGGCCACTCGAGAGCAGAGCGCGGCTTTGGCAGGAGGCGGCCGAGCGCCAGGGGACACAGCTGCCTGCTGGTGAAGGAGAGGTGAAATCGTCTCACGTCTTGCCTGCACATCCCCTGCTTGTTCTCCCCGCCCCGAATTTTCCTGCTTTTCCTCTTGGTCCCGCAGCCAGGCTCTCCGGGGCCCCGCGTGGGGTGCACGCACGGGCTGCTGGCCTCGGCGCAGCCCGCACCGCCCTTCCCCTGCTACGCTTCTTCTTGGGAATGTGACCTTGCTCCCTAGATTATTTACAGTCAAAATATTGCTGCAAGCGTGTGGAGGGCTTTGTTGTTGTTGTTTTTTTTTTTTTTTTTAAAGTGACTGAATTCCACAAAAACTTGAATTCTTTCGAGGGGGATGTGGGGCCGGGTGGGAATGCTTTGCTGTGTTTGAGGACACGCCGCCCCAAGCCGTTTCCCTGGCCAGGCTGTGCGTGGGCAGCGCACGGGGGGCTGTGAGGGCCCTCCTGTCCACGTGCGGGGCAAAACCGCTCTGCTGCAATTAAAGAAGTCCACCATCCGTGCGGGGAAAGCCACCGGGATGGCACAGCGGCGCTGGCGGAGCCGCGGTGCGCGTGCAGCTGGCGCCGGGCTCCTGCCCGAGCGGGTTCCTAGCGCGTGGCCTAGCAAAACAAATGGGAACAAACGCGGCGGTTGCGTCTCGTGCGGGGCCCGGCCGAGAGAGCCGGCAGAAGCAGACCGCCGGCCCGGGGGCAGCAGGGCTGAGGGCAGCTGCCCGCGTCCCCTCGCGCTGGGACGGCACGGGGCTGGGCACGGCTGCCGAGGAGCGCGGAGCTGTCGTGTCGCGGCGGTCGGGTTTCTCTCTGCCCGCAGCCCAGCTTGTTGTTCTGCGTAGTGCCCAGCTTTTATTTAGGTGTAAGCGCAGCAACCGTCAGCACAGCTCGCCGTCGTTGCGGACGCTGACCTTGGTGTGGAAGGGGTGCGTACCCCACGTACCTCGAGCAGGCACGTGCGTTGCCTCACGCGCCGTGGCGATCAGCAGCCGCGGGCGAGGGGTTTCTGCTCTGGGCACTGTTTGCCAGAGTTTGCAGGGTGTTCGCTGGGTGTGTGGGTGGCCAACGCGCAGTCCGTCCTCGGGATGGCTTGTGGGGGGGGGATCGCTCCTCAGTGAGGGGGTTTCGGCACGTTCCTTTCGGTGAACGCGAGCGGCACAAAGAGCTGCCTGTGGGCGGTGCGGGGCCGCGGAGCAGCCCGGCCGGGTGCCCGGGGACAGGCTCCCAGCGACCCGCCAGGAGCCGTGGCCGGCGGCTCGGGGCCAGCCCTGGCCTGGGTTCCCTCGGCTGTAAGGCCAGGTCTCCGTCGGGTGTCTGTGCCCCTTTGCAACACGAAGCTAGGTGCGCTGAGTGACGTGTCTTCTCACCCAGGGTGTCCTGAAGGGTTAATGAGCGCTGTAGCAGATGGGTGGATGGTAATCAGATTAATTGCCTCGCGCAAGGTACATAAAGTCTCGCCCTCCTTCAGAAACACAACACTTGTTCAGCCAGGTAAATAACTTGTTTAAAATCCCCTCTCATTGCAGCTGACCCCAAATGTGTTTATCCAAGTGGCTGGAGTTGTTCCAGTCTCTCTGGTAAGTGACCTTTCCCGAATTTTTCTTTTCAAGTTGACATTTAAGAAGGGGGGAAAAAGTCACAGAAACAAACCGTGTTTTAACAGCGATAAAGCCGTACCCGCCAACAAAGCCAGGAAAGTCTCATTGGAGCCTGCCACTGATGGCTGGGCCTTCCCCAGCGGAATCCATATGGACACCGCTGGCTTTAATTTCCTGCCCTGCTTGTTTGTGCATCACACGCCGCGGCAGCCCGCGGGATGCTCCTGCAGCCCTGCCGGGGCGCGGGGACGGCTCCGCACCCGGGGAGGCTCTGGGGTGCGGCTCAGCCCAGACAGCTGCTGGCAGCTGGAGGCACTCACATCAGCGGTTCATTACCGAAATTCAAATGAAGAAGAGTCTTAAATCTTCTCTGGAAGGAATCTGGGTTTTGGCAGGCGGTGGAGTGCTCTGCTTATTTTGAAAAGGCCTTGGACAATTTTGGTAAATGTTTCACTGTGCGTTCGGGGCAAGTAAAATTTATCCCTGTTTTTCACATTCCTCGGTTTCTGCTTCAGCACTTCTGCTACTCACTCCTCTCATAGGAAGATATTTAAGAAATGAGGTCTTCATGCTCTGAAGAAGGTTTACCTCTTCAGTCCACTTGCCCTGAGCATGAGCTCCCTCTTTCAGGCTGGAATCCCGAGGCTGCCCAGCACCGAAGCGTCCCCCGAGCTCCGCTGTCCCCGTGTCCCTGCCGAAGCCGCAGCACGCCGTTGCCAGCTGGCTCGGCGGGAGGCGGCATCTCTCAGACATCCCTGCCCTCTCCATCGGCAGAGCACCCCGGGGCTGGCCCCGCAGCCTCGCTCAGGTTCGTGTTCGGCTGCAGGCGGCGAGCAGGATGGCGAGCAGCAGCTGCTCGGTGTCGGAGCCTCCCCGCCAGGCCTCCCCTGTGCGCCTCTGCCTTGCCGATGGAGATGGCTCCGGCGCGTCCCACGCAGGGACTGCCGGGGCTCCGCTGCACGCCTGCAGAGCGCTGCCTCGCGGAGAGGAACAGAAACGAGCCCGCCGGTGCTCGCTGCTCCCCGCAGCGCGAGGCCGGGACGCCTCCTGTCCTGCCTGCTGCTGCTGCCTGCCTGAACGTGAGAGGAAGCCAACAAACAGGTAAGTCTGATAGCAGAGATGCTTTTAGCGAGTTGACAAGCAAAGCCTTGCCGCTGTCCTTCACCTGGGGGGCAGCTCAGCTGTCCGGTGGTTAGGGTTTCCATCTGCGGTGGCTCTGCCATCTGTGAGCATCTGTTGCTGCTTGGAAGCTATGACAGCCCCGGACCTCACCCACTGTATGGCCCTTAGTCGTGGTGGCAAGAATGCCTCATTTCACGTTAGCTCACAGCAAGCCCGGGTGTCAGCTGGCTGCCAGGTCAGTGCGCTGGCCCTGGAGCGGGACAGCCTGTGTCCGGAGACTTCCGCTCCCCTTCCAGTAACGTCAGTGCTGGAGAGCGTGCGGCTATTTTAGTCGCAGGAATGTCAGCGGATGATTTCACTTTTGTTTTGTACTTGATAACCTTTCCCATCACAATGAGACAAGACGTCCAAGCTCAGCGTGCTTCCGTGCATGGGTGGGAAAGCCATTCAGGCTGCTCTGCAGAGGAAAAGAAAGAGCTGCTTTAAAAATAGCTGCACAATTGTCTGTGATGCCTGGGCAAAGGGAGAAAAAAAACCTCTCCACACTGCAATATGCACGAAATGCAGGGAGACAGCCTCACTGGGTGTGAGCCTGGTGGCGTGGGAGTAGGGGCTGTGTTGCCTCTCCCACCCGCATCCCGCACGGAGAGGATGCCCAGGGGTGGGCACCGCACTCGCCCCGTGTGGCCGCGTGCCACCAGCCTGCCAGCCGGGAATGGGGAGAGCAGGGCTGCCCCAGCCTGCAGTGGGCTGGTTGCTCTGCAAGGACCCCTTCTTCTCCCTGCCACAGGCAGGCGCATGCACTGGCTTTTTCTCCCTCCCCTGTCGCTCTGCCCTCGGCCAAGTCCCTTCTCTGCAGGGTTTCAGAGCTGGGAGCTCGGTCAGGCAAACCCACTGTGGGCCTCAGACGAGATAAGTCCGGTCAAACCCAAATTGCTAGAGCTCAGTTCAAGTTTTTATTTCCTGTGGGGAGGGAGCTGGCTGAAGTAAGTTGTGGGTTTTTTTTAAGCTTTCAGCCTGCGACTTCCCATGAACTGCTGACCCATCATGTGATGCAAGCTGCGGCAGGGCCGGCTGGAGCGAGATGCAATGTCACCGGCTTATCGAGCTGCGCTGGACTCGGGCAAATCCCCGCTGCACAGCAGGGTGCAGTTGCTGAGTTTCCCATCCCAAGCGCTGGGTGACCTGGGCAAAGGAAGGTGAGAGGAGCTGCTGGAAGGGGGCAGCTGCTCCCCTCCCTGTACCTCCTGCAGGTTTTGGAGCTCTAAGGAAACCAGGGCATCTCCCCACAGCCGCCCATGCCTTCCCCTAAAACACGTCCCCTCTCTGGGTCCATGCCGCCTGTTCGCAGTGCTCAGCGTCGGTGCGAGCGCCAAGGCGCAGCTCTGCAGCTCTCCTGAGAGTGCGAAGGCGGGGGCATCCCCGCGGGCTGGGGGAGACCTGGTGTCAAGGGAGGGCTTTAAGAGGGAGAGAAGGAATTCCAGCCCCCCTTTCTCTACGAGAGACGCCTCCCCGCTCCCCCTGATCGGCGTGGCTCCTCTCTGCGGTGCAAGCCCTGCTCTAGCACGCCTTCAGTCACGCTGCGGCCTGTATCATGAGCCATTCTGCAGGATGTTGGCTGGCAGCGGTGGCACCTGGGCTCTGGTTTGCTCAGTCCCTTTGCTCAAAACCGTCTGGAAGCTTTTTGCTCAATCCACTGAGCACATGACTTACAGGGAGACTCCAAAACCTGCCCTTGCCATTCATGAGCTCGAGCCTGTTTACAAAACAGTGGCTGAGGGCTGCTATTTATTGTTACATACATATTGCATTCAGAGTTGCTAAACAGGCAAAGCCAAAATGAAAGTCATCTGAGCAGTTTGCTTTAATTAGAGTAAGATCCTGATGAATCATGAGGTTTCTTTACCTCAAAGATGCACAAAGAATTGACTTTGGCAGCAAACATCAAGGTACAGCAGTCAGCGCAGCTCGCTAGCTGCGTTTGACATCTGCTGGAAAGACTTGTTTTTCCATCCCAAGTCACATGCTAACTTGTGATCTGATCATGAGATACAAAGGATAATCTTCCAATATTTATTTTTCTCATCTGGAATTGTAAAAGGCAGAGGAAAAGAATAAAAAACAGTGTGAAAAAAGCCCTAAGTCTCCTTGCCTGTTTGGTTAGCGTCACTCTACGCACCGTGCTTGCTGCTCGGACAGAGCAGGAGATGGTTTCCAGCGTGGTGGGCTGCCAGCAGCAGTACATGCGGGGCTGGTGCTGCCCGCTGCGGTGTGCTGGTGGTGGGACCAGGGCTGGCTCGTGGGCTCGGAGAGGGATGCAGCTCATCCACAGGTGCTGGGCCATAGCGTTGGAAGGGGAGCGGGGACCAGCAGGGGGGAATAGGATAGGATGGAGGAGATGTCCGCAAGTGAAGGGGAACAGGGCAGCTGCACTGCCCTTGCTTTATGCAGCAAGTAAGAAGGAACCACGCAACGATGGAGGAGTCCAACTCAGCCATGTTTAGTTGCTCGGGGCCTTGCAAACAGTCTGACTGTATGTGTAGCTGCTTTTGCCGGGCTCTGGTTACTTCGAAAACAAGAAGTGGTCACTGCTATTGTGTTCACAAGACATAAGGGGTCCCATCCTGGGAACGTCCGCGGGGCACCGGGAGGAGGGGCAGGCTCATCCTGCCTTATGGCACCCACAGCTGGCCCTGTGCCACTCTTCAACATTAAACGTGTGTGTTTGATTATAAATGTCAAAGTAACATTTTTTATAACAATATCCCGACACAATCAGCTACGCAGGTGGAGTTATTTGATACACACGCTAGTCCAAAGGTTTATAGTAAGCCCAGCTGCACAGTTAAACCCAAATCGCCCTTGAATAAAATCCCCCACATAATCTTTGGGGAATTTTGCTAGTGCCTCTCGAGCGCTTGTACTTCTGTGAGATGATGCCTATCGAGCACTAGAAATCCCCAGAGACCAATCGCTGTGCTGACACTGGCTGTTGGGAAACGGTGGCCAAGCCCTGGCTGCACGGGGCTTCGGGCTGCTGGGGCTGGGGCTGGGGCTGGCTTCTGGCTGCAGAGCTGTCGGGGTGGGACGCGCCGAGTCGTCCTCCCGGCCAGGAGCTGCGTGCCACTGACTGCCGCGTTTGAATGAGGAGGTTGCTGCCCGCAGTTTGCATATGTACAGAGCCCTGCCCTGCACCTATGTCAGTTATTCTGAGCTTGGCAGTCTGTCTGTTCAGTGCCAGGAGCAGTTGCCCAGAGCTGCAAAACACAGCAGGTTGTGGACACGCTCTCCAAACTGCTGTCCTCACCTAAACCTGCTGAGCTCCCCACGCTGGGCAGGATGCAGCCGTGTCCCCCGGCCTGCCGGTGAGGCACAGGGGGTTGGGGCGGCCGTGCTGCAAGCGTGGGTTGCTTCGGAGAACTCGGCGGCCACGGAGGAAGCGGTGTGATGCGCCCACTCCGTCAAGCTCCGCCGCAGCCTCGCCACAGCTATTTCAGTGCCGAGGGTGCCTGGTGGGGAGGTTTCCAGTAAAATGCGCTCTGGTATCAAGAGCGGCGCGGTGACAGCAGGAGGGGAGCGTGCGCAGGGCTTCCTGCTGCACCCCGCGGCGGGATGGGGCATCCCTCGGCCATGGGGCAGCCCGGGGGTCGGTGCAGAGGCAGCTGACAGGGGCAGCCCACAGGTCTGCCGGGTGCCTGCTGCGTGGGGAAGGGCTCAGCGGCGTGGGCAGGCAGGCTGAGACGCGCTGCGGGGCGGGCTGGGCGGGAGGCGGCTGGACCCCGTCCGGCGAGGGCCAAGCAGCTTCGCCAGGACCGTCGGTGAAAGAGGCTTTGTGTGGCTGGGAGCTGATACGATCTCTAGGCTTAAAGCTGGAGCAGCATAAACAAGAGATGATTTTAAATTAAAAATAAAGTAACCCATAATAAAGAGCTCTTGCCAGCAAGCAAATACTTCAGCGGACTCCGCAGTGGCACCAGGCAGAGGCTGTGGCTGGCGAAGGGGGGCTCTGGTGAGCATCCCCAGCGGCCGGGCAGCAGAGCAGCGTGCCCCTCCAGCTCCCCGGGTCTGGCAGCACCCTGCAGAGCCGTGGCTGCGCCTCTGGGGCATTCCTCAGCTGCGTGGTTTCCAGGCGTGCCCGTCCCTAGCAAAACCAGAGCAGGCTGACCCAGAAAGCTGGATGCCGAAGTGATCGATAGCGGCAGCAACTGGTCCGCGGCGCTGCCTGGAGGGTCTCTCCGTGCTGCTCCCCACAGCTGCGCTGGCCGTGCCGTGCTGTTGGGCAGTCCCTGATGAGCGCCTTGGCTCTTGCTGGGCCTCAGGCTGCACTTGCTGGCGGTGGTGTTTCTCCAGCAGGTTTCACCGTGCGGTATTTTCGTTTTGGAACAGCAGAGTGCAGAGTGGTGGGCCGGGGCGGCGGGAGCAGGTGTCACGGGAGGAGGCAGCGCCGAGGTGCGCTGGGTGCCGTGCCCCTGCGCGCGTGCACGTGCCTGCCTCGGGAGGAGCACGCGTCTGTTTGCTGCTGAGTGCAGCATATGCGCTCACTCCTGGAAGAGAAGGCAATCGATGTTTTTAAGGAAGTAAGCAAATGCTGAAGAACATCCTTTCAGAATGGCCACCTCCTGCTTTCTTGAATTCCTCAGGGACAATGAGCGCTTTGTAACCTCGCAGTGCTCTCAGCAGCCAAAACAGCTTCTGTGTGATCTCAGCGGCTGTAAATCAACGAACTCCATTGGGTGCTATTGCTAGGGTAAATTCAGTACTGATTGCTTTGATCTGCAATGCTTTTATTTTTTACCCTCTACAGAGATAGACACAAGGTCAGACTAATGGCTGATACATGAAAAATGCATGTGGCCTTTATTGATCCTGCCATGATTAACGACCCGAAGGGAAGGCTGGTGATTCATGCACACATGTGAGGTGGCTGGGAATGCGAACTGTGGACCCAGGCATCGAAGCTGCTTCCTGAGAGCCACGGTTCTCACGGATGTCCTTGCACTGGGCAAATAGAAATTTGTATGCAGTACACTGGCACACTGGCATCTGATTTCTGTCATTTACTTTCTCTGTCCATTTTGGAAATGGATCAAAACCAAGCCAATGTGAAACCTTACTGTAGTCTTGTTGACAAAACTCTTTAGCCCTTCTTGATAGCTCAGGTGGTCTGAAAGAAGAGTCCTTGAGAAGACTACAACACAGAGCCTCCCCAGCCTGATTTTAGGCGATGTCGTGGCAGTCCCAGCAGGAGGAATCCCCGGCTGCCGCTAGCACGGGCTGGGCACCATGAGGATCTGCAGGGTCCAGCCCTTCCTTTGGGTACCAGCGTGTGATCTCTCAGTAAAGCAGCTTCAAAGCTGCTTGCTGTGATTAGCCTTGCAGGCTATGGTTTTGGGAAAGCGTTTCCACCCCACTGAGCATCTGGGACTTGCTGGTGGTGGGTGCTGGGGGCTGCTCCAGATGCACTGCCCCAGCCCACCCTGACGGCAGGGGCCCCAGCCGCAGGACTCGCTGCATGCCACAGGCGCGGCTGTCAACCCACACATGGGGAAGTCATCCTAATGTTGGAGGGGGAAATCAGGCCCTGTTTGAAGGATCTGGACAGCGGTTATGCAACTTTCCTCTTTGGCACTTGAGAAAGCTTCCCCTGGCTGCCTGAGCCGTGTGACTGTGACAAAAGGCATCACGCTGCCACCGAGGCTCCCGTGGTGCTCCCTGGCATCCCGGCCGCTGCTGCCCGCGCCTGCCCCAGACCTGCTGCTGCTCTCGGCACCCCCAAGCTCACTGCACCACCTCTGCTTGTTGCCTGCTCACCTGCTTTTGTTTTTTTCCTGTCTTGCAGGTGCTGTGAAGTATTTCCCTCAGCCTTTCCCTCACTAAGGGCAAATATACGGTTTCTCCTGGGCGATGCCATTGAGGGGGTGAAGCTTTGCTGTAGGAGCAAGTGCAGGGGCAGTGCCCCCCTACCCTGCGCTGGCTGCACCCCATGAGAGCGCCTGGAAGCCAGCCCCCGTGTGCTGAGCAGCCCACAGCCACCAGAAAATAACATCTCAGCGCTGCCTGAAGGTCAGGGCACAGGGGTGGGCTCCAGCAAGCCAAGGCGGGCACGGCCCCGTGCAGGTAGCCGCGGCGCAGCGCTTGCACGCCTTCCCCTCGCCTCCCCTCCGGCCGCTAGCACACGCACTCGGCAGAGTGGCCCAGCCGCGCCGTGCTCCCAAATTAGCCATTTGGGCCAGGTCCGGTTGGTTTTCCTGTTTACTGTCTGAGTGGAAAATAGGGACAGTACAAAACCTCATCCCTGGGCTATAAAAAGACCTTTCTGTGTGGGCACAGGAATTTTACCTTCCTCTCGTTTTTCTTGCCAGCCTGGCACCGCCTCGGTGGCGCCAGGTGCGTGGCCAGCGGGCGGTGATGGCCGTAAGGCGCATCGGGAGGGATGCCCAGAATAGCAGCTCTCCGGCAGGAGATACTTCTTGTGCGGAGAGCTGGGGCCATCCACCATTCGTCACTGGGCCCACTGCAAAAGAGGGTCCCCTGGATGGGCTTGGCCAGGAGCGAGTGGTTGGGGCAGATAAGACACTGCCTGGCCACAGAGCTGACCTGCCTGCGTGTCGGTTTTACAGCATCAGGATGAGTTATTGGGATCCTAAACGCTGCAAGCCCAGAGAGCTTGCTAAACCTTGTTTGCCTTGGATTGTTTGTCCAAAAAGATACTGCGAGGTGAACTCTTTCTTCCCTTCATAACTGGCCATAATCTTATCTGAAGCCTCCAACGTGTCCCAGTGACTCCTCAAGGAGATAACAGCCAAAAACATAAGTCCGAGAGCATTTATTTCTGAACCTTGAGAGCACCACCCAGGTGGGCCTGTCAACAGCACCCTGGACTCAAAAAGCTGTCGGTCTAGCTCATAGCTAGAAAAAGCTGCTGCATGAGGGCGGTAGGCTATAGCAGCCCGTGCCTCGGGCTGCTTTAACCCTGTCCCACCAAAGGATGTGTTCGGTGTGGGTCGGTCGACGCCGCTCAGGCGGGAGGCTATCTCGGTGAGGCAGCGGAGCGGAGCAGACCTGTCCCGCTGCGGGCACAGCCCGCGGGGACACTTCTCAGTGCCAGGGCCCCGCAGCGCGGCAGGAGGGGCCGCGTCACCCAGCAGCACACCCTGCTGAGCCCGTCTGTGTCCTGGCCGCACCGCGCATCTCCCGGGGTTTGTCCGACTGCCGCCTCCCAGCCCAGAGCCTGCCTTATTTTTAGCTGCGATTTTTGTATTTGTCCACAGCAGAACATTCACTGTAAGTCCAGCGTGCCCAGCTCCATGGCAGGGACAAAGCATCAGGCTGATGCTGGTTCACGACCTAGAGTTAGTTGTCAGACCTGCGAGTCAGCCAGTTTTTGTCACAGTTATTACATCTTATGTTACTTTTTACCTTATTCTGGTTCTCAAGTCAAAATGAAATGCCAAGTGAAACGTGTACTGGGGTGTACGAGTACTGCATCAGCATCCTGGCGACTCACCGTGACAAGATCTGCTTTCTGCGAAGCTTCCTCGACTGGCAGAAACACCAGCCGAGGGAGGGGAGCTGCACAGTCAGTGTGCCCAGGCTCGGTCACGGTGACTCGCCTCTCGCTACCCACATCCTCCTGCTTGCTCGTTCAGTACTGGCATCCTCGCTTTCTCCTGGCTGAGTCCCTCCACAGCTGGAGCCCAGGGCTCCTGGTGCCCCTGCGGATGGCCTGCATGGCTGCACCATGTATTGCAGGAATGAGCAGAGTGCATGTAAAGGGAGAGTTGAAAGAACTGAAAGTGCACATGGATGTTTCTTGTCCTACCAGTGGGGTTTGGGGTCTAGAGCACCAGGTTTCTGCAGCCATGAAGGCTTCGGCAGTGTGATTCGGGCTCATTCCCCAGCCTGCCATCCTCCCGCGGGACTGGTGGCCCCGCACCGTGTGTAAACCTGGCAGGCAAACACCAGGAGCACGCAGCAGGGACACGAAGGGGCAAGCAGAAGCTTCGTGATGTCCAGCCGGAGACCTTGCAGTACGGTCTGTGTTGCACTGCAAGCAGCAGCAGGCAGGCACAGCGGAGTTAAAGATCTGTCTGACTCTGCTAAAAAGTGATTTTGCATGGTTTGTGTGCACAAGCTGCTACAGTTTGCCTGGGGTTTACCACACATTTTCATCATGCTTGCAAAATGCTGTTATCACCAATTGCACAAACCAGCCTCGTCCTCATCTGATCAGAGTGAAACCAGCACAGCCTTGCACAGTGTCTCCAGCGTGTCCGGTTTGCTGAGCACCGCTGTGTGGCACATGGTTATTGCTCAGAGATGCTTAAGTTTGCTGCTTTTGGATTTTTTTTCAAGAGTCCTTGGCCTTGGACGACAGAAGCATTTTGCAACCACTGCAGCAGGCGCACGCGCTGCATTAGCTGATGGCTGTGACAGAACCTCTTGCCGAGGGCTGACATGGCCTTTCCCCATGCAAATACGCTACAGTAAAGCTGAACATCTCAGCAGCCCTGCGTTTATCTATTCTCGAGCAGGCTGTTGTGTGTGCCACCGCACTCCTTTGCAGCAAAGGTGCGGCCGGAGCCCGTCCCAGCCTCACCACACCCCCGCCCCACGATCCTCTCGGGGCTGCCGTGACCCTAAGGACGGGACACGCAGGACCCCCACCGCCTCCTCGCTGCCAGCACCTGTGCTGGACCCGACAGCAGCCTGCGGTGGGGGGCGGGTGCAGCAGCGGTGCAGCGGGGAGCCAGCCGCGAGGCTCCGGGCATTTCCCAGGGGTGAAGCTGCTGTTTGCAGTGGTGCAAACACTATTATTTTATTACATTTATTACAGGCTGTTTAGGTTGTGGTGAAGCCTCAGGGAGCACAATGCTGCCGGTCCCAGGGGAATCGGACACAGGGATCACCCCGTTTGTGCTGTGCGAGCGCCAGCAGCTGCAGGCAGGGGGTTGGGGTTTCACATGAGGTGCTGCACCCAAAGGCGTGTTACAGCACTTCAGAGCTGAGCGCTGCGCGAGGCCGGTGGTGATAACTGCCGCCACCGCGGCGCTACGGGAACCTGCGCGACTTTGCACCCGCGGCACACCTGGGGAAAGCCCGTCCTTTTTGGGGGTGGGCAGCTTTCTCCTGGCAGTGGGGAGTCAGCAGGTGGGAGAGACACGAGGACTTTTTGCCATGGGCTAGCTGCATGACATACAGGGCCACAGCGTTCCCAGCGTCAAGTGCTGTCATACGGCGGTATCAGATGGTGCTCCTTACACCAGGAGTCAAGTGACTCTGAAAATCAGGACATGAAAGTGCTTTGGCAATGCCAAAAGCCCACATGAGGCAAAAAGAATTCCCCATCCCCTTCCTCAAAGAACGTTTGAGCTCATGCAGATGATTTGGATGTTTTTAAGTGCTAAAGGCTGACTGTGAGACATAAATATTTTACACAGGGTAGAGGGATCTTCCACTTCTCAGTTTCTAAAGTAGATGAGCCACTCCTCAGGGGAGCCTTTAGACTTCACAGACCAGAGATAAAGGGAGGGAACCCTGGTCGTGCCGGCGCTGCGGCTGTAGGAAGCGCAGCTGCTGACGGCCAGTCTTGGTGCTTGGAAGCGTGCACATCCTTGGGACCGGTGAAGGGACGCTGCCCTGCCAGGGCGTGCGTGCGGTGGCCGCAGGCCTCCAGGTAGGTGTCTGCACGCTGCCAGCCCCTGCGGGGAGAGGCCGGCGTGGGCCTGATCCTCGCGCTCTGGACATGTTTCTATCGCTGTCCGTCAGCTACGCCAACTCGGGAACAGCAGAGAGCACCCCGCTGCCCAGGTGACAATTAGGAGAGAAGCAGCCAGCAGCGCGGGGACGCAGCAGCTCCACCGGCGTCGCGCTGGCCGGAGGGGCAGAAGGGGACGCCGGCACGGAGGCAGGCCGCTCGCCGAGCAGAAGGCCGAGGTTTCGTGGCGTGCTGTAGCAGCCCAAATTGCCCTCTAAGGGCGCGTCGGTCTCTCTAAAAACATCAGCGATTACTGCGCGGGATCCAGCCAGCCCCGTGCCGCCGCGGGGCCGGACGGGGAGCTGGGGCGAACAGCGCGGC